>VMDR010013905.1:0-24310 GCA_007922815.1 Macrotus californicus | reverse complement strand
CAGAAATTGATGGAGTAACTACCTGACAATATTACTTGGAATTTCTTATTGAATGAACTACTAGGAACTATGGGTATTTTCAGCATTATATATTTAAGCACTATCTTAAAGAGATATTATTAGAATGTTTGGCTACTGAATTCTTTACATAATAAGCCCTTGTCTATGAAATATGATTTCATGGAAATTTAAAGTTTTCATTCTTAAATCAAAATATCTTTTGCAGTGGCTTGTCATATGCCTGAAAAATTTCACTAGTATTCCGTTGTAATGTGTTTTTGTTGCCTTAATTAAGAATCTCCAATTATGTTATAAATGAAGAAAAAAATACATAGTATGAATGAAACTACTAAAATCTCCTTATTTATGTTAAGCAGAGAAGATGAATCATTTATAAACACAGTTGAAACTCATAAACTGCGTCAGGTATATGTACTAAATATGTAAATAGCTTATGAGATGTGAGCAGAATTCGTAAGATGAGCTAAGTTTACAAACAAGTTACTTACAAGACCTGTTAGATAAGACAGAAAGTAAGTCTATATGCTGAATACAGACACAAGGAGATGGAAGAGGTCAGTGGTAGCTAATGACATTCCAGATCCACAAATATACATGATGCACCTAAAGCATTCAGCACTGGTGAGATCTTAAATTGGCCACCCCTTGGGAACAACCATGAGGATCCTCAACTCCAACTGTCTTCTGCCCAAGACACTCATATAGAATCCACAGCCCCTTTTCCCTTTGCAGCTGTGACTGTACTCTCTGTTAGCGCAGTCCAGGCCTTTCGATCCACTACACCCCCTTTTCACATGGCAGCTCTGGGTTTCATAACCACACCCTCAGCAGTGAAGGCAGATGGGACAGAAAGAGCAGAACATCTGCACCTGGGATTTAGGTGGTGAGTTCTACTGCCCTGCTTGCACCCTATGCTAACTGTATTAGCATGGTCTGTAGTTTTTCTCTTCATTGTGTGTGATTTAAACATCTTAATGCGATCAGTGTGCCTTTCTGTTCTGTGACTTCCAGGAAATAGCTTGGCAGTTAGCCTACTCGGAGGCTAGCATAGAAAGATGGCAACTTCCGACCCAACATCAATCATTTCTTCCAGTCAGTGAATGGAATGCTTCTGTTAAAAAAAATGGAACGTGTGTATGTAAATCATTATCGAAGAATACTTTAAATTTAACTAGTTTTTCAGGGAAGTTAGCCAATAGATGAGAAGGGAACCGAGGAAAGAGTGTAAGTATGGGGATGTTGGAAGACTGGGGAATACACATCTCCAAAGCCTTTTTAGGAAGGGTAGGTGATAACTTTGTTTGAGGGAAGACTTGGTACAGGGGTAGATCGACCTAAATCTAGGAGATGGGGCAGAATAATGTTGAAGCTCATAAAAGTGATATAAAAGGATGATGTAAAGATATCCTGATGTCAGGACTGTAGAGCACATTGTTTTGTGTCCGTCCATCCATCCATCCATCCATCCATTCATCCGCACAGTACCTAACATTCTGGGTGAGGAGGTAAACTATGAGAACTGAGTCAGATTAGTGCTGCAAAATTAATTATGCTTTTGTTTGAGGTTTTTTTAAATAACATTGGGGACTTGATATAGATTTCTCTATACTTTTTCATGTTCTACCTGTATCCCCTAAGGAATGCCATCCTTTATTGTGGCTCATGTGTATGAATCCCAGTCCCAGTATTGCCCTTGGGGTATGGGGCCATGTGTTCAGTTCCTTGGTGCATATCTTTGTCTCCATGCCCACAGGAATCTGTATTCAAGATGCCCAAACTCAATACATTATTTGGTTATTCCTCAATCTCCAGTATTTTTTCCTTCCACATGCTCCAGAGTCACTTCTATGTTACTTTTGTCTGATACTGAACTTGAGAACCAAAGAGATATCCTAGCTTTCTCTTTTCTATTATTGATACACCAAACTAAATATCACATCCTGCAAACTTCAAAAATATTTCTCAAGTTTCATCCTTTGTGCTACATGCCTGTTTGCCTTAACTCAGTATTTTGATATGATTCAAAACAAATCTTAAACATTTTCCTGAAAATGTACTCATCACATGCATTTTCGCCACGTGGGCTTTGACAGGGATGGTGCCATTCAGGCAGGTCTGGGGGACACTTTGTTACCGGTGTTTCATCAGGTGAAGCAACTAAGATGGCTCCTCTCCTGTCTCTGAAGCTTTTCTAAAGTCCAGCTTGCCACAGTGCCTGGAGGAAGTGAGCAGCAGTACAACTTAGGTTTTCTTATTTTAAAAAAACTGATGTGTAGAAGTGAGAAAGAGAGGGCTTACACTGTGAACTTGAGATGCTGACACCAGACACAGAGGAGCTGCACGGGAGCGAGGCGCGTCAAGGGGAGAAGAGTGGAGGTGAAGGTCCTGCAAGTCCTCATGGGTGATGCTTTTCTGACCCTGTCAAGACAGCTGGAGTGGTTTCCAACTGAAGCTACTGTCACTCTGAGTTTTTTAAAATAATCTGATTTCCTTAACTCCCCTGTTTTGCTCTTGCCTTTTCTTTTGTTTTCCTTTCCTTTATTTCCTTTTATCTTTTTTCTCTCCCCTCCCTTCTCTCCCCTCCCCTTCCCTTCCCTTCCCTTCCCTTCCCTTCCCTTCCCTTCCCTTCCCTTCCCTTCCCTTCCCTTCTCTTCCCCTCCCTTCCCTTTCCTTCCCTTCCTTTCCTTTCCTTTCCCTTCTCTGCGTGGTCCTTCATGACATTCCGGGTGAGCCCCTCCTTGCTCTGTCTCCTCTTAGGCATCCTGTCCTGGCTCTGTTAAACCATTCCCTACATCCAGCCTCCTGTCCACTCCTGGTCCGGGTCTGCCCTCCTATTTCACTCTCTGCAAGTGAGTTATCAAACTCAGAATTAGATGCATCTTCTCCTTCCCATGCATTGTTCAGTGTGTTTTTTGCAGAGAGAGGGTGCCTGAAAGGGCCAGCACTCCCCCTGCCGCCATCTTGATCACTGGGAATTCCCACCTGTGATAGGCCTCTGCCTGTGAAACACAAGCCCCTGCATGTGGTCCAGGGGTGAAGGGCCTTGTAAGGGAATGGAGGATTACACAAATGCAGGGAGAACTGAAAGAGGGAAGGTCAAGGAAGCTGACACTGAAGGGCACAGGCCTCAGCCCCAAGCTCTGAAGCAGGTGCTCCTTAGCGCTCCTGAGACGTGGTGGCAGCTCTGAAGAGCTGCAGGGACTCCCTCAAGTGAGCTCAGACTGTAACAGGGAAGCATGTTTCTCCAGAGCTCTCCGGGGACCCACAGGGACACCTCACGTCTGCCCACACATCTGGCTGCAACTCCCTCTAGAGAATAATGGCTCATCATCCTGCATTCCATTCCCCTCCAGATGCTTCCTAGCAGCAAACTCTATCCAAGTTTCATACAGTCAGTGAGATCTGGAGAATGTGTCTGCTCTCCTTGTAACGAAGAGGAGAGCTTGGAAGGATCGAGAGCGAGGCTGCACTGTCCACGCCATCTAGAGTGCCGCTCCTCCTCTCCCTGCCAGTCCTGCCGCTCCTGGGCACCTTGGACCTGCACTGTGATGGTGCATGTCTGTTCATCTGGATCATGGTCTTACTGGGGCTCAGATGTATACAGGCAGGCAAATGAGCCATGGAAGGAAAAGAGCAGAAGCCCAAGCCAGAGGCTTTGCTGTCTTTCACCCTTCTGGGTGCAATCCATGATGTGAGGCTTGTGGTTAAGGTACAGAGGGTCGGCGTGAGGGACAGAGGCATGTATCAAGAACAGCATCACCCACTGAGTGAAGAACAACAGTGACAGGTAGCAAAGGCGCTGAGAGCGTCCTTAGACAACTTTGCATTTTTGTATCCATTTCACCCTGAAATATTCCTCGTCACCCCTTCATTAGAATATGGTGGCATTTAGCATGTGCTTCCTAGCAATTTGGTTCCCACGGTGTGTGTGTCCTGGCTCTGGGACAAGACCACAGGCTCCTGGATACCAGAGACCATGTTTTGCCCCTCTCTGGACTGTTCTTGCCTGGCAGAGAACTTGCCCCTAGGAGACACTCAGTGAGTGTCAGCTACTTGATTGATGGTCCTGTATTTTTGTAGTGTTTCGACTTCCCCAGTGAATGTGTGTGTTAGGATCCACGGAAGCCTCAGACTGAGAAAAATGGACATCATAAAACAGTCTACAATAGACGGGCTGTTGAATTGACGATGAACGCCTTGAAAAATGGGCCATAAATTTCTACTCAGAGAACATACATCAAGTGTGCTGTGTTTTTCTGTGAAATGTAAAAGCAAGGGGCGGTCATCTTAAAATGCTCTCGCATTTCACATTTCCAAGAATCCATGGGCGGCAACACCTTATACAACAGGTTGAACCAAAGACACTGAGATTAGATTTTAAAAGCTCCAACTTTATACCAGTAATAATAGAAAACTGAACAAGAGTCACCAAAGGAAAAAATAAGTGAGGGACGTTCAGAACTCGGGACACTCGGTGGTTTGGAAGGGCAAGGACTCATGATGCCTAAAATAAGTTAACAGCCTAGAAGTGTCTGGCCCAGACAGACATGTGTTTCTGTCTCTTGAAGTTATTCAGGAAACCAGACGCCTCCCGTCCTGTTGCTCTGCCATCCTTCAGATGTGGTGGGGGTGGGTTTTCTGCCCCACCTGGGGTCTGGTCTGAATGAGCTGAAACACAGGTGAGCACTTTCTTCTTAACACATTGTGTACCACATAGAAATCTCTAAGACATGCACCAGGGACCGCACGTTTTTGGGCAAACTGCATGTTATTTAAATCATCATAACTACAGATCGTCTCCAGAATCGTGAAAACAGTCATCTGCATCTTCGATCTCAGTAGGAATATCTGATAAATTATTGTTAAATACTTTCGGAAGTGTATCAGTTTCATTGGTTTCCTTCCTTTTTCTGAGAAGGGGCATTTCTAAAAGCACCAGGAACTGGAAGACTATTCGAATGACCAAAATACAATGTAACTGCAATGCTTTATGGGTTCATGCAATTATATAGTTTTTCGTAGATTGACCTGCATGGTTTCCACCAATGAGATCGCTTCATTCAATGTGGACAAGACAGTGTGTTGACATCTAAGGTCCTTAACAGATGGTGCGTGAAAAACGAGAAAACTTGTGAGCGGTACGCAATGTGTTAAGCCAGTGGTTGGAAGCTGCACACCTCATGGCCAGTCACAATTTATTGGTGTGTGCTTAGGTCTTGTTTTGTTGATGCGGACATTGTCTGTAATTCCTTGAACACTTAAGGATTATTTCTAAATGTGGTGTCTGCTTTATCCATTAGATGGGGATGCTAGATTCCACAGCCAGTATATTGTGGCATGAAGTTCTAAAATTTCTTCCATCTGTGGAAGGAAGCCCACAGAGATACCTTTTACCATATGTTGCTGCTCATTTATTCTCCCCTGCAAAAGAAATAATTTTGACACTTTTGTAGTGTATTCTTGTCTTCTTCATCTTTAAGATATTTTGTGTTTTTGATTATGAATTTTAAAGTTAAAGAAATTCTTATTGATATGGTATATGTATTGATTTTAGATTTGCTATCCCTAGTACTTACTACTGGTCAGAAATACTGATTATTTATTGATATGTAATTGTATTATGTGTAAAGGGGATAATAATAAATATTTAATAGTTCAGTTGACATCTCTGTAAACATGCCTTTGGCTCTGTCGTCTGAAATGTTTTAAAAACTTGTGTACGGGTTTTTTTTCCTGCTAATGAAATCTGTGTTTAAAACCAGAAATGAATTATATGTGTAACACATATACGTCATATTTTTTGTATCTTAAAAAGTATTTGGTGAGGCAAGTTCTCCTACCACGTAAGACTATCATCAAAATTCTGAGTATTTTGAAGGAGGTGTTTGAGAATGTCGAGAACATTTAGTGGAACCTGAAAAGTGTGGGGATGGGCCTGCAGGGATTCTAGGGTAAATGGCACACGGCTGATGATTTAAGGAACTAAAGCAAAAGCAAAGGAGAGCTTTGGCCTTCCAGTATATAATGGTTCTTAATCATACGCTCTTTGCTGTTTGCGGTTAAACATACAGACTAATAGAAAGAGTTGAAGAGAGATACACTTTGGCTCACAATAAGAAAGCCCCCCACTGCTTACATCACTGCCCAGTAAGGTTGTGCACAGTAGGGCAGGGGCTGAATGGCACTTGGCCAAGAAAACCCTGGAGAGAGAATGGTGTGGGAAGTAACATTAGACCCCTGGCATTTCTCCTAACTGTCAGGTTCTAGGATAACCAAACACTGTTGGGTTGCCGTGGAGAGTTTGTTGTATTGGGTGAGGCTAGGTAGCCAAGAAGCAAGTTCAAGTAGTTTGTGAATAATAATACTACTAATAGGAAAAAGTAAACTTGGCGAAGGTGTGCCCCTTCAGTTGGCGGTCTCATCCTAGAATTATTTTTGAGAAAGGTGGGCTGAAGTACGGCCAACTGGCAGGAGCCAGGGTTTAATAACAGTTCTGCAGCATGTCAGAGAAAAATGGACGGCGGCCTGATGTAGCCAACGGTAGGATCACTGTGTGAACTGGAAGGAGCTTTTTAATGCACGAAGCGCTACATCTGTTTGGCAAGAGCGTGTTCAGAAACAGACTCTCACATGCCAGAAAGAATAAGGTCATCCTTCAACGGTTTCCTGTCTTCATAATCAGAGGTAGTTTTGTTGCTGATGGAAACAGGATTCTTTCGAGGTATCAAGGGAAACACGTTTCAAGGATACATGCCTCGGAGGATTGGGGAGAGTGCGGTGTTGAGGCAAGATTTATGGGAGTAAAGCTAGGGACTTTCCTAGGTTCCCGATGTCTCACCCAGGACCAGCTGGCTTAGTTTCTTGTTTCTCTGCGGAAGAAGTCCAGCCTCTGGGACCTCAGAGATGCACTTGTTCTCACCGAGCCTGGAAGATGCGCCAGGGCCCAGAGATGCTGTGCCATTTGCCTGGCATGGGCACAGCATCTGATGCTTCGGCAGTTCAAGGCAGTTCATGCCAGAGCTTCAGCAGTCCAGCTCAGTCTCTGTCCCCCTCCGACTAACTTGCTCTCTGGTCTCGGCTGCCCTCCGGCTGGCACTGCACCGCCGCCCTCAGGCCCACGTTTGGGTCCGCGCAGCTGCTATGGAGAGGGAACGCACAAAGGAACAGAGGAATGAGCCAACCCGGACCTTTGTTCAGCTTTGATCATTTTATTTTAGGCTTGGGAAAGAGGAGATTTTCTTTCAAATTAACCGATCTTTTTCCTGGCTTTTTGTGGGCTTGGGCTGGGCTCTTCCCCTAACCAATCTCTTTCCTGGATCATCTAGGGTTTCATGGCCTTATCCAATCCCATCTTTTCCCAAGATTTTGCCAGGCTAGACTCTTCCCCTTTACAGTCGCTGTTTTGGCTCGTACTGCACGTGTACCCCAAAGTTCTGCTTCATCGTCTGAATTCTCCTGTGCCGCACTTACCCACCTCGGCACCCCCAACCCCCCGACCCTGCCGCCACCGGCTGGCCCCACTACCTTGCCTTCTACTGCGCATGTGCCCAGCAGAAGAGTTTCCCCTTGTATTGATTCTCCCCCTGCCCACTTGAACCCAAGTGGTTGTTCCCTGGAGAGTTTGCAAGGGCCGCCGGAGGAACTTTAATCCCCTTGTGGGGGCAATGAGGCTATCGCCTGAAGTGTCTGGAAGCTGAAGCTTCCTAGTTAATTCAGCTTAATGAGATGTCTGGCTCCATTTGTTCCCATTCTTTGTCAACAACTAACTAGCTGCCTGAGCTAACCGTTTCAATCCCCATGGAAGCCTCGCAGCTTCATCTATGGAAAGGCACACGTTGTGAATGTAATTCTTTTATTTAGAATGCATAATTGTGTTCAAAGATTTTGTTTCTTTAAGCAAGTTTTATTTTCAACTGTGTCTTTTTACAGAAAGAATGTAGATAATGAGGCAAAAGGCTTTAGTGTCCAACATGCTTGCGAATGAATGAGGCCTTATCTCTAGCACACCTCATTGAGCCCTGTCCTCATTTATGCCCTAAAGATGAACAAATCCTAAAAGAAGAGCAGTTTTCACTGGTATCTGTCAGACTGATGGTCAGGGCCATTTTTTTTTTCCTCCTGTGGCCCAGAAGTGAATAAGCAGAATTAAATATTTCAGTTACGTCTAATTCCCTAAAACATTTGATATGGCATACTTGTTAAGGAAATTTTTTCAAAGAGTTCAGATTTGTTTCCTTCATTGATGTCTGTTCACATCCTTTTATCAAGACCTATTTGAAATTGCTTCTCTTCCATTCAATTAAAAAAAATTGTCGAGTGTCAATAATACACTCAATTAAAAAAAAAACAACATGATTTCTGATCTTGCAGCAAATACTGACCATGCCTTACCCACATCACTCTGGTTCTTTCCTTTTGGGGCCCCGAAGGGCGGTGGCCCTATTTCCCTTGGCCAGAGGGTTTTTTTCCCCCCTCTTTTGTACCCTGACCTTATTCTTCCCCTGAAGACAACAGGCAGGGCCACCAGAGAAATTACCACACCCTAGGAGCGACTCCCACACAATGGCTGCAGATAGTGGGTGTAGAAATATATCAGTTCTCTCTTTGAGGAGGATAGCTCAGACGTTAAATTGGGCAGAGGATAAATTATTTCCCAGGGTCTCCCTGTGCTCCCAGAACTTGCTAGCTTAGCTTCGTGGCTTCCTTCTGCTCTTCTCACTTTCTTACCCCTCTCCTGGTGTTTTCTGGCTCCTCCTCTGAACTGTTTCCACTTGAACCCCCATGGTGGGATTTCCCAGGGGAGCAGAGACTAGGGCTATTCTGAGAGCAGGGCAAAGGGGAAAATCCCAGTAAAGAAAAGTCATGCATGGTCCTGTGATGTTGTAGCAGGTCTGGGGAGTGGGAACACTGGCTGCCTTTGTTCTGGGCTGTGATTTCAACTCTTGTGTGTAACAGACATCTGGGAAGGTAGGGGTAGTGTCTCCCTCTGGAGCAGAGGGAAGATTGGCTTCCATCTAGTATAATAAAGATAACCTTTCTTGGAGGCAAAGGTCAGGCATGCTTGCTGTGCACTTGGAGAGATTCAGGTCCCTGAACACAGGGTCCCTCCCTGTCATGCCGCCTTTGGAGGACTCAGGCACCCACTGCCTTGTTCTCTTCCCATTTCCTGAGGAAGCTAGATTTGCAGGTCTCACAGGTGTGGTCACTCTGGGTCCTCCTGTCTCTGTGAGTAATGGAGTCCTCTCTCTGCCACAGGTGTCTGTGTCTCCTCTCAGCCTCCTTTGAAAGTGTCAGGTTAACTTGTTGCCTAGTAAGTCGGTAACAGTCCCAGATACTTCACAGTCCTGGCACACCAGTAAAGTGAGATCATTACAAACGTGATCGATGCTTTTCAGGAATTGAAGAAAGCACTTTCCAGCTCTGACTTATGAGAGAGACATTGTGCAAGGTGAGGAAGAAGCCAAGGTTAATGAGATTCATGACAAGATGTTTGAAGTAGGCTTTGGAGGGCCTCAGGGTGGCCAAGTATGAGGCTGGTATTCCTTACCGGAAACCATGGGAGGACATACAAATAGCCAGGACCTTTATGTGACACAGCGAAAACAAGAAACCACCTGAGAAACTGTCCCAGTCCACATTATTATGTAGAATGCATACGTTTTTCCAGAAAGGTCAGACTCCTCCCTCTTCATACCACTTTGATGTGGTATCATTTCTCCTTGAACCTGAAGCACGTTTTAGCCCTAACTTTCTCATAGGCGGTATCACAGAGGTAGATAATTTCTACTATCGTTAGAATTGCAGTGTCATAAAGCATGCCATGTTTATAGTTGTAGGTCCAAATAGTAAACAAAATTATAAGCCAGACATGAATTGAAAAAACCCAAAAAGCAACCTTAGTCTTAGGCTAAAAGAATAAAGGTGAAAAAAGGACTTAAAACATTTGATGTTCATGCTAATCCAGATTTTGTTATTTGTAATCAATTTTGTTTTTAGACCTAGAAGACTTTCCCCCCACTATTCTTATATTTTTAAAGTTCCCTTTTTATATGCCTCACTTGACTTTCTGTGACGAAGACCGCAGCAAGGTACGTAAGGTGTTTCCAAGGGTCTAGTTGTGCAAGTCATCTTTAAGGTGATGTGAGTGAAAGCTTCTGCGTGGTCTTCTACAAGTGCAAGGTTATTTTAAGGGACTGTTTCAGGAAGACTACTTTGACACTTATTCACATTATAAAGGAAAATGTGGTTATGAAGCTATTTTTTTCTAATAAGACTTTGCAGAAATTTATTAAAACTTATTAATAACTTTGCCTTAAAAGTCATTTATTGAGTCACCCAGCCTACAACGAATTTTGGGTAGCAACGATGTGTGGAGTAATATAGCAGGTAGTGAGCAGAAAAAACCACATCAAACATTATACTGCAAAGGGAAGGGTAAGAAAACTCTGGTTCATGGGCCAAATCCAGATTTCTGTCCTGCAGATGTTGAAGTCATTTCTTGGTAGTCCCCTCACTTGCTGCTTCCTATTAATTTCGAGGCAGCAATGCAAGCGGGTGCCTTTCTGCCAAGTGGTCGGTAAGATCTGGCAGATTCCCGGGAGGGTGCTGGTAGGGCAGTCGCCTCCTCTTGGTCCACCCTGAAGAGCAGAAGGTGATAGGAAGCATCTACTTTCCCCTGAAAATCTATAAGCATACGTTGGCTGGTTATGAAATCTAAAATAAGCCCTTTCTTTGCATTGCCATTTTTACCTATAATTTATGTTTCCATTGCTTTCACCTGGTCTCTTCTCAGCACAAAGATGTCAACGACTTGCTAAGTCTCATCAGGACATTCAAAAACCTCTGAGTTTACGGACCCTTCTCTGCTGAACTTCCAGGTGAAGAGGGGAGCTGAGCAGTGAAGTGCTGTCAGTCTGAGGGAGCCACTCGATCAGGCGTAGCTCTGACACCGAGACCTTCGGTTCTGGGCTGTCCATGAACTTATGCAGGCGAGGCAGTTACAGACTCAGTGTGCGTTTATTGGAAATGAGAGTCCTACCTCTTCCCTCATTGCTTTCCCTGTGGATATCCTGCGGTCCGTGAAAGTCCCATGTTGCTCTTTCACTGGGTTCAGCCAGTGCCTCCCCAGTGCACGTGAACTTGGTAACTGGCAGTGATGAGAAGCTGATCTCAAATAAACCATGAATGCTTTGGTTCAGTTAGTGAAGCCGGTGAGCGAGCAGATCCTGAGGTGAAGGATCTGTTTCGATGGTAGAGGAGATGAGAAAACGTCTGGGTGATGGTAATGTGGGAAGCTTCGGTCTGTTTGGTGTGACCCAGGAGCTATGAAAGCGGACTGCCCTCCTAGGGCATCAGACACGTGGATGGGAGTCTAGAGGCATTGGCAATGAGAAGGGAGTGAATGTGTGGGAAATAGGGAGACTTGTTTCACTATTCTGCCCAGAGTTTATGCATAACTCATGCTGAAGAGCGACTTCAGCAGCAGCCCAAATATTTGCAACCAGGCTGGTGGGAACAGGTGCTTTCAGAATGAGTCTTTGGGATCCAATATGATCGTGTTATCTTACCATGCTCTGAAGTTTCAATCGCCTGCATCCACGCATCTATGGGTTTGAGGTTGCCTCTGGCATTAGTTCCTCCTGCTGGAATACTGTGTATCCAATGTAAAGAAATGACTTAGCTTTTTATATTCAATTTATCTAACAACCATTTACTGTGAGGTGGCCACTCTCCAAGGTCTATTGAGCCTAACATCCAGTGTGAACATCAGGTCTCCGAGCTGTTGCTTCTATCCATATCCAGATGACGGATCTGACAGCACCTGCATTGTCATGTGACAGAGACACGTGTTTTCTGTGACTGACCATGTTACTGATGGCAGGCTCAGCAATTCTCACATGTAATGAGGCACATCTCCCATCTTCAGAGTTCATAAATCTAATTAAAATGTTAGATCAGTAATTTTATTTGAGAATCAACCATTTGAAATATTGTAGGTAAATGCTGTTTGCCACTATTGCCACAATTATACTTTGTTGCTTTCCATGTGAAAGTTTTCATTTATTTCCATTTCTTATTTGCTCATTAAAAGTTTTTCTTCCAATGTGGAAGTGAGTTCAGGAGAGCTTCCCTATTAATTAAAATTTGGAGCATTGAAACGCAGGCTGGGGGAGACGATTGGCCAGACAGCACCACTCTATTCATTTACCTCCCAGCCTACACAAATGAAAGAAAAAATTCAAACTTACCTCTGCTTTTTCCCCTTGGGGCATTTTCTTTTTGAAATATAGCATTCCCTTAAATTCAGGTTCTTCTGCTGGAAGATCCTTGGTTCTTGTAGGAGATGAAAGAAACATCTTTCCCTATGTGTGGCTACATGTCCTGTCTTCGTTATTTGCTTTTATATTATGCAAATCCTCTTTAGCTTTGAGGATACAATGAAAAATTTTACAGCTGTAGACAAGTGTGACACCATGGTTAGCACTGATAAATCTAGAGAAAAAATGATGGGATATATGTCAGATGAATAAATCTGAATAACTACTGTGGGGTATAGCCAGCTTTATTTAGAGTCACTATTCTTTGTCAATGAAATGGTCTTAGGGACAAATTGAGACTAATTGATGGTTTGTCTAAGGTGTTGACTCTTCCCGAACCTTGATTCAGGAGAACCTGGAGTGACCTTAGTGCCACGAACAAGGGAAGATTATGATTGCAAAATGAAATGATGATCTAGGACACTGAGAAAATTGTACTACATAGATGTCAAGAAGCAACTAGATTCAGTAGCTATTTGTTAATTAACTTGAGGAGTCTTGTCTTTCTTTTTGTCTCTGACACATCAGGAGAACTCTTTGTGTGAATTAAAAAAAAAAGATAGGTCACTTTACCATCTACATTTCCTAATTTTAAGTCTTGTGTGAAATGTGAAGGAGCACCCTCCCCTTGCCCAGGGCACTCCTAGGGTTACAAGGTTCATGGATGCGATTAGTTCTCTTCATTGATGGTTCCAGCAATGACACAGGTTAGGGGCCTGGAGTAAGAACAGTCGCTGAGTCAGGCTCCGACTCAGGCAGGGCAAGCCAGCTTCTGTCAGAGATGGGAGAAGGGCTGTCCAGCTCTCTTCCCTGAGTCTGGACAGTGAGGGGGCGCTGTTGACATAGCAATGATGTCTCTAATGGAGTCAAGGTTGAAGGATGAGTGAGATGGTGGAATGGGGTCTAGAACCTTTGGGAGTAAGCCACGTTTAGATTTATGTTACTCTTGACCTTTATTGCCACAGTAAAGTCTTGTTTAAGGATTTTTGAGTTGTTTTGTGTAAGACAATGTGGAACATCAAGGAAAGGCCCCTGGGTCGTGGTTTTAAAGGCAGGAAGTGCATGATTTTGTGGGCAGTAAAAAGTAAGCTCTCGGGGGGATGGTAAAATTGAAGAGAAAAGTCATGGTTTTGAGGTATGGCTTCATTCCTCCCATAGAGATTCACTTTTTGTTGCCAGTCTTAGTAAATCTTGTTCTCTTTTATTGCAGAAGTTTGTTTTTTTTTCTTTTAAACTCTTAACCTTAGTTGTTTGTAAAGGCGATATACCCTACCGAGCCTTAGAAACATGCTTTCACTCAATGTAGCTTTAAGAAACATAGTGCATCAGGAATTGGGACTACCAAATCCAAACCACGTGGCTTTTGCCCTGAGGAGTTGTGGTAGATTGCAAAGAATTCATTACAGCTTCTCACAGAGAGGTGGGTTCCATGTCCCGATCCCTGCATTCTGCCTTGTGACTTGCTTTGACTGACAGAAGCTAGCAAAAATGACAGGACTCTTATCTGGTCCTCAGGAGGCCTCAGCTTCTGTTCTCACTCCGGTGGAATTGGGACAGCCACATGAAGGTGGTGGCAGTTGCCTTTTGAAGACACATGGCTGAGACCACAATCAGCCTCAAGTGCTGGCAGTGTTAGGAAAGCTACCCAAGTCCTTATAGCCCTGTCGACCCCCTACATCACCAAAGCATATGTATCAATACAAGGGGATAGTCTTCAGACTACAAGGGAAGATATTTGTGACAACATGGATGAGCCTGGAGGACATTAAGCTAAGGGAAATAAGCCAGAGAGAGAAAGACACATATTGCATGATCTCTTTCATATGTGGAATCTAAGGCAGTCTCATAGAAGCAGAGAGCAAACAGGTGGCTGTCAGGGGCCGGAGGGCACAGGGAGGTGACGGTCAAAGGCTGTGGGGTTTTGTTTGTGCCGGACCTTGATGGACAACAACGTGAAGATGGTTAACAAGACTCCTGCATACTTGAAATTTGCTGAGAGGGCACATCTTATTCACATGTACACACACACACACACACACACACACACACACACGTGCACACTGCGCCATTTCAGGAAAGACCAGCTTCAAACGAGGCACACAGTTGCACACAGGAGCAATTTTTTTTGTTGTTTTGTTTTTTGTTACTAAGGTTGGGGATGATTTGTTATAATCAATAAATAACTGATACAGAACACGATCACTTTTTCAAATGGAAGACGGACTTGTGAAACAAGCACGTACTTTATAAATTAATAGCATTTTCATGGAAACACACAGAAGGTCAGATGCTGGCTGAAACAGGTTGGTTGGCCTCCTCTCAGGAGCCCCCAGGGGCTGGATATGTATCCTTAGAGCCAGTCTACTGGGTCTTCTGTACGTCACCTGCTTCCTGCCCTCAGTCTGTGCCTAGAATCCCGGTTACCTTCATCCTTTCTGTGGCTCTTCCTTGCTCTGTTCTCCCCTTGAAGATTGTTGGCCTCTCTCAAAATTGCATGCTCACCTATTGTCTTTTCATTCTGAAACCTTCTAGATTTGTCTATGAGCTTCATCTATTGCCTCTCTGCTGAAAATTATAAATTCTCTGCAGCCAGTTATTCATCCAATAATAGACATTGCAATTGGATTACTTCCAAGTCATGATAAATTCAGGATGTCTATAAAATAATATAACATAGTATTTATTTAGTGCTTGCTCTGAGCCTGGAGGTTTAATTAATTTGTAAATCTTAACTCATTTAACTCTCATAGCATCCTGATGAAGCAGGTCAGAATGATCTCCGTTTAGAAGTGAGTTTCAAGGAGTCAGGTAACGTGTACAAGGTGGGGCTGTTGGTGGGTGACAGAGTGTCCTTTTGAGTCTCTCTGTCATAGATCTCCCTCATCAGGGCACTCTCCCAAGTCAGAAGACATGGACTAAACAAGTGACACTTCATCAGTACCCTAGTACTTTCACAGTCTCCCTCCTACATGCCTCTCACATAGTTTGTGACCTCCACTTTTCCATGGCCATCGTCCAATGTCAGGTTCTCCTCTCCTGTTCTGACTCTCTCAGTGGTCACCTGGCTGCTTTCCCTGCCTCTAGTACCAGCCCTGGTAGTGCAGCTGTGCGACTACTAGCAAAACAATCTCCCTAGTGCCCATCTGATCACATAGCTCTGCGGGTGTCTCTTGATCCCCCTATAGGGTCAAGCCTCGAGTGCCATTTTTGGCATCTGTCCCAAGGCTTTTGTGAGTTCGTCACTGCCTTAGAGGAGGGGCCATGCATTTTTGACTCATTAAGTACCTATGTCCATGTTCACTTTCCTTCACTGCTTTTCCTGCCTCTGAGCCTGACCACACGGAGTTCAGTCTGGTTAGGAACATGCACCCCTGAGCTCTGACTTTCCCCATACTTGGAACCCCCTCTCCCTACCACTGTCACCCCACCACAGACACCATCACTTCCACACACTGCTCTGCCCAGAGACCCGTCAAAGCTCAGGCAAGTGTTCGCTCTCCCTAAAGTCTTCCTGGGTCTGCAGGAGTTCCTTCTCTGCTGCCACCACCAGGTGTTGGTGCGCAGCCACCTGTGTAACACCTCTACTGCGCTTTTTTTTCTCATTGGGTATCTCTTTTTCCTGAGGGCAGGGACAGCTCACGGTTTATCATATTTGTGTCCATCACACACATGACAGTGTGTATCGGAGCAGGCCCTTAAGTGCACATAAAATGAAGGAGAAAGGAAAATGCCCTGCTACAATTCTGAGGAGAAAAACACTTTCTCGATCTTTTCTGTCCTGGCTCATTGCCGACTGAGACATTCATTCTTATTCACAGATTTCTGTGCCTCTGTAGGAGGTGTGCGTGTGTGTGTGTGTATGTGTGCCCACACAAGTGCATATATGCTGCGAGGACTGGCACTCACTGAGGAAATGGTTGTAATGTTACATGAAATGGGAGTGTAGCAGTTTATTCAGGGCAAAGGCAATTTGCTGTCTTTCGTGGCACATTTCGAGCAAAAGCCCTGTGATCATTTCCATAGGATGATGAGACTTTCTCTCTGAGCCTTCTACTTTGACCCAAGGGTTCACCACATGTGATAAAATGCAATAAAAGGGCAGACTTTGAAATGATCTCAACTCCGAGATGTTGGGAGATGAATAGCGGGCTGTGTCCTGAGCGGGAGGTTAATTGCTGGAACACAAAGCATTCTGTAGGAAAATGCTGCCTGAGATGTGACCTTTAACCCCAGGGCACAAAAATCCCAGCGCTTGTCATCAGATAGTCTAATTACATGCTCTGCACAAGTACTTCTTTATCACAAAGAATTTGAAATCCTCTAATTAGCTAAGATTTCAAAAAGCAAACAGAAAATTGAAATGTCAAAGGTCAATACAAACAAAAAGCAAGACTACCTAAAAGCCTGGATGAAGAGGAAGCAGGAATCAGAGCATCCAACAAGAGCTAATTAGCCAAGTTCAGTCTTTAAAAGAACCAAGGCAGCAATTATAAATAATTATAGTGACTAGGGCTCCATGACTGTGAGGGGTTAAAAAAGCATGACTTGGTATTTCAGCAACTAATTTCAACACGCTTGGCATTTGTGCTGTAGAAAGAAATCATAAAGCTGAATTGTGGCTTTTTTATCTATCAACGTGGTTTTTATATTAAAGTTTGATTTTTTAAAATAGTCTTCATGTTTGTGGGTTCTGCACTACGGTGCAGTGCACATGTATATTTTCAATGATCTACAGCCCGATGCATTCAGGATTTCCCTCGCCCTTTATCAGCTCTTCAGACTGAGCGGCCAGATTCTTGTGCCGTTTTCCAGCAGATGCGTCTGCTTAGTCTCTGTCATGAGTACGGATGGATTTTCATTGTCGTTTAGAAGGTGGTTTGAAGACGAAAACAGAAACTTTCCAAACCTGTGTCCTAAGTTCCTCGCTGGTCTCCTTATATTCAAACAGATGTACGTTCTCTCACAACCAGAGTTTTTATGAAAATCTTCACAAAATCCTGCAGAAATTTCTTGTGACTCTCCTTAGCCTCAGTGCCTGGGAGCATAGCATCCCATCCTCTGACCAGGCTGGTCCAGCCCCCAGCACCCACTGCTTGTGCTATTTGGTGAGGCTCCTGACTGGTCTTCCAGCTTCTTCCTGCGTCCTGCGGTGCCCTGCTATACCCAGCATCCTGAGTGATGCTCTGAGCAAAGCCCTCCGTGGTCCCCATCTTTCTATGACCTGTGACCTCATCTCCTGCTCCTCTATTTTTGCTCCAGCTATTACATCCTCTTTGCTTCCCTAGAAAGTCCGTGCACCTTGGGTACCATTCATCTGTGTTGGCCATTCTGCCTTGGGATGGTCTTCACAAGCATCCTTGTGACGTGTTCCTTTACTTTCTTTCCTGCTTATGCTCTCCTCCTGAGCAATGACCTTACCCACCCACCCACCCTACGTGACATAATGATGTTGCCTATCTCCATCCTGGCTTTTCCTGCTTCCTGGCCAGCTTTAATGTTCTCTTGTGCATTTATTCCTACATAATAAACAAAACTACGTGTCTATTAATATTTTTCTATCCTTTCTGTAACAGCAAGAGCACCTTGTTTCTGGAAAACAGGTAGGTAGGTGCTCAAGAAAAACTTGTAGAGATCTTTACCCAATGAAAACACCATGAATTTGGTTCCTCCTTTTACCGCTGGCTGTCTTACTCTCAATGATTATTTTCACTCTCCAAGAGCTACTTTTTGTTTGTCTCATTTTCTCACTACTAGGGAAATGTGTAGTTCTCTCGCATCTAGAACAAGCATGACATCCACTTTCCTGCCTTCCAGTCCGGGCAGAGTGTGAGCTTCCCATGGGCAGGGACCAGAGCTGTGCCATACCCTGCTCTATCACCGGTGCATAATACAAAGTCTGGCACATTGTAGGTCCTTAATATTTCTTAAGTAAATGACTGACTTTTGCTGAAATATTGTGGAATGATTTATGACATATTGTTATGTAAAGTAAGAAAGTTACGGAATGGTGTACATGATATGGTAAAAAATTTGTAGAATGAAATTAGAAATCAGGAAACATTCTCAGTATTTATATTTGTTTTATATGTTTGTATAGGGAAAGTAAGGATTTATTACTTGTTATTAATTTTCAATGTTTAACACAAGAAACCTAATTGGATGTGGCAGTGGGGAGAGCATTAATTATGTTTTAGATACTTCTGACTTTTGAATTATAAAAAGCAGCTATTCTGTAATTTAAATGGCTGAGAAAAATCTTAGGTGTCACACTAGCAAAGAGAGAGCTTGAAAGAACTTATAAAAGCTTATTTATTATCTCATTAATAATACAAAGTGTTTAAAAGACAAAATCATGATATCAGTAACATAGATAGTAACAGGAAATGCCAAATGCAAGACAAAATTGGCATCTACAGAAAGTCAGTAAAAATAAAATCATTCTCTTCATTCTGAATATTATTTCTTTCCCCCTATAAGTATAACGTGAGAAACTTGCTTAGTTACGTAGTTCTCACTGCCTTTCTATGACTTTATGTTCTGGTAAACTTTTAAGGCTTTCAAGTTGGGGCTTAAGTAATTTTTTTGGAGTGGTGCTTCCCTCGTTTTTTTAGGGATAATTAATTATCATCCACTTGGTGTATTTCCATTTAATTTATATATGACCACTAAAATTTGTCCTATATGCAGGCATACCTCAATTAAAACAATGGATTTTATGTTTGTGTTCACGACTTTTAACTTCTTGAGGTCAAGAGCAATGCCATTTTATTCCTAAAGGCCCAAAGTCTGATGTAATGCTTCGCAGCAGCAAATGTTGAGTGTATACTCAATTATTGTATGCACTATGTGGTCTCTTGCTATAGAGGTGAATAATTGACTAAACTTGAGCACATTTAGTTTTTAAGCGACTAGAAGAAAACTAGAACTTTCTACATTCAGGGTAGGGCAAAAGTAGGTTTACAGTCATGCGTACATAAAACCTAGGAGTTTATTCTTGTATTATTATTTGTTATTACTTTCCACATGAACAACTGTAAACTTACTTTTGCCACGCCCTGTTCCCTAGTTACAGCAGAAAGTCAGGACTAAGGAGTAGTTATTCTGCATGTTGGAAATAATGCTCCCTGCAGTCCCACTAAGAGCCTGTGGTTAAGTTCTCATCTTTGGCACTGTGGCTTTTACCTTGCACATTCACCCCATTTTTTCAAATTCGGCACCAAAATCTGCTCTGAGAAAGGCACAAAATTCATCAGTGGTGATTTGACAATGTGCCATCTCATTGACATGAATTTTCTTTGTAAGATTTCTCACATTATAAAAAGATTTTCTTTCCTACTAAAGAAGTTCAAGCACAAAAACAGAAGTGTTTTGTGGGTGGGTGAGGTATGTTCTACATTCTCTCAAGCCTTGGACACATAGTTAATAGGTACCCAAACCTTACTGTGATTTTTTAAGTCCCTTGTAGCATAATTGCATAATATATTTGCAGGTAGAGTATTTGCCATTATGTGACATACAAAGGAAAACACACTATTACACACACATATCCTGAAACAGTGAATAACATTCATGGTTCACTCATTCAATCAATTCTGAGTGCTTTTCATATTCCAGACACTATTTTAGTCTCAGATACCATGATAAATAGAACAAATCCCTATTCCCATGAAGTTTAAATTCTACTTCAGTAGGAAAGTAAAAATTCAGAAACAGCAGTAGGTCACCTGTAATAAGTCTAATCAAAGTTGGATAAATCAGGATCAGGGGTAGAGAGTGGTGATGTGGGGGAAGATGTTATTGAACACAAAACTGCAACAAACTGTGTCCAGATGTGGAGGTATTGTTTTGCTAGAACAAGGAGTAAGGTTAGTTAGAGAACATGGAGAGACTACTCTTCTTTGGTTCAAGAGTATGAAGAGGTGATGTAAGTATGAATCATTTATACTACTAATGTCAGACATGTAATTGTAGTAGACTTTTAGGTCTTAATGTGTTATGCCAACATTCCCAGATATTAGGACCCAGTTTTTCACTTTGATTATTAGGAAAAATTAGAAATCTGTAATTTTAGGTCATTAAGAATCATTCTATCATTTTTTTTGCCACATTTATTTTGATGCCCTGTTGTTAGGTCCACATGTGTTTTGGATTCTTATGTCATATTGGAGAATCGGCACCTTTTTCCTTATGTAGTTTTTATGGAATGAATTGTGTACGTCCAAAATTTGGGTGTTGGAAGTCTCACTGTAGTACCTCAGAATGTTACTATATTGGGAGATAGGGCCTTTAAAGAGATGGTTTTAAAGGAGGCTGTTAGGGTTGACCCTCACCCAATCTGACTAGTGTCCTTATAAGAAGAGGACATCTGGACACGCAGAAATCACACATGCAAGCACTCAAAGGAAAGACCATGCGAGAACACATTGAGAAGGTGGTCTTTGCAAGCCAGTGATAGAAGTGGCTCAGGAAAGACCAAACCTGTCGACACCTTGATCTTAGGCTTCTAGCCTCCAGTACTGTGAGAAAATAAAGTCCTGTTGTTTAAGTGGCCCCATCTGTGGCATTTTGTTATGCTCCTATGCTATGGAGGAAACCATGTTCCCCAAAACTTGTATGTTGAAGCTCTAACCCTCCAGGTGACTGCATCTGGAGACAGGGCTGTAAGGAGATAATTAAGCTTAACCTAAGTCATGAGGGTGGAGCCCTGAATCAGCAGGACCCGAATTCTTACAAGAAGAGACACCAGGATTAAGCTTTCCCTCCACCGGTCCTCCCACCGGTGAGAACAAAATGGGAAGGTGATTACCTATAAACATGGGAAAAAGCTCTTATCAGAAACCAAACCTGCCAGCACTTTCATTTTGGACTTTCCCGCCTCCAGGATCCTGAGAAAATAAATCTCTGTTGTTTAAACCACCTGTCTCCGTTACTTCGTTAAGATGGTCTGAGAAGACAAACAGATCTTGCAAACTAATACAATAATGCCCTCTTTCTGTCTGATTATGTTTGTTGTTCTCAAGATTACTTTGTCTAACCCTAATGTAGATACTCCAGCTTCCTTTTGATTTGTGTTAGAATAGTATATCTTTTCCCATCCCTTCACTTCTAATTTGCTGGTATCTTTTTATAAAGTAGGTTTCTTGTAGACAGCATCCAGGTGGTGTTTTTGGTCCATTTTGAATCTTTATTTTTTAATTGGTATATTTAGACCATTAATGTGTAAAGTGATTATCGATATACTTGGTTTAATATCTACCACAGTTGTAATTTTTAAATTTGGTCACTCATTCTTTGCCTCCTACTTTCCTTAATCCCCATTTTGTGACCTGGTTTTACCTGAATATTTAGAGCATTCCATTGTATCTCCTCTCTTTCTCTATCAATTATATCTGTTTTTTAAGTTAGTGATTGCCTGAGATTTCGAGATATACATTAATTTATATGTTTTTAACGATATACATTTTAAACTAATATAAATCTACCTTTAAACATGCTGCTTTGTGTGTAGTGCAGGAGTCTTATAACAGCCTTCCCACTTCCCTTCATGCCTTGTGGTATTTCTGGCTTTCCTTCGCCACATCGAGCCCACAAAGGAGCCTGTCAAAGCCAGTCTTTTGTCGTTGGTATCATGTTTTGACTTCATGCATTTCCTTTGGATTCTTTTATATACTTTCTGTCTCTCTGTCCATGCCGCCCACCTGTTCTTGCTGTTCACTCCACTGAACTTTTTTACCCATGACCACCAGTAATTTCAACCCATGTGTTTTATCTGGTTCTGTTTCTGATGGTTCTTCGTCTTTTCGGGTTGTGTTTTTTCTAGTCTTGAGGCGTGGGTTGTCATTTCTTGTTGAAAGCTGGATATTTTGTATTGGGTAACATGCTGTTAGGTACATGGTCTTTCAGTGGTGGAGGGTGGGCTCTGCTACTGATCCCACTAACTTTTATGGCTTCTGGGTCCATAACTACAGTTCTATCCCAGCATTTGAGTCATAGATAGTTCAAGGCCTGTTCCAGGCCAAGAACACTTGTGTAACCAGAAATGATATTGCCAATATGTCTTGCCAGATGATTCTGCACCATCTAGTGCAAAAGTACTTAGAAACTGATAGAAACCCATGTTGGTTCTCTGAGCCCGGAATATAAGGTGTTATGATGGAAAAGGACAAGAAGTCACCCTTGGATGTGTTTTCATGTTCAGGGACAATAAGCTAAAATTAATACCACGTCCCTGAGGAAAAGGTAGAGAACGGTGCCATTGTTGAAGCCTTCAGAGATGCAGGGTGGCACTTCCTGCCATATCCTAATTTTAAATCTGTTGTCACAGCAAAAGCCAGATGGACCAGTGAGAATGACAGGCAATTATTGCGAACTTGATCAGATGGTGCTATCAATTGTAGCTGGGTGTCTGGGGTTGCTATCTGCATTCTAGCAAATCCACACAGCCTCTGGCACCTGGTATTCAGCTCCTGGTCCAGCAAATGTTTTTCTTCCACTGTTTGCAGTAAAGAAAGCAGCAGCAGTTTGCTTTTGAAGGCATAAGGGTGTAGCTTCACTGAATAACCTCAGAGCTGTGTTGATCCTTCGGCTCCTAGTCATAGTCAAGTCCAGAGATATCTTGATTATTTTGGAATCCCACTGAACATTACATTGTTTTGTATGATGACATTAAGCTAATTGGACCCAGTGAACAGGAAGTAGAAAGTACTGTGGATGCCTCAAAAGGATAAATGCATCCCAGGAAATGCAAAATAAATTCTGAGAAGTTTCAGGGTCTTGCCTCATTACTGAGATTTTTAAGCATTTGGGGTGTGTCAATCTATCTCTCTAAGGCAAGAGAAAAATTGCTACCCATTGACACCTGGCCTGACCCATTTATTTCCCAGATAAGCCCACGGGCTGGGCAGGAAAGGACTGCACAGCCTGAACTGTGTGTTGCCCTCATACTTGGGGCAGACGTCACAACATACCTGATGCTATAGGATGTGACGGTGATGCAGAAGCAACCTAGAACACGTGGAAAACCCCAGTTTTCCCAATGGATGGGTATAGATGGGTAAATTTCCTGAGGGTTTTACCATGAAGGCCATGCCCTCCTGTCTATTTGAGGTGTCTCTCGGGTTGCCACTGAGCACTGGTGGTGACTGAGCAGTGATGATGGGGAACCATGTACCTGTGCTTCTTCTGTTAGGTAAGGTCCGATGAGCAGCCGATGCCAAGGCAATTAGGAATGAGGGCTTCACTGGGGGAAACACATGCAAAGGGAAAAAGGCAGAGGGCAGAGGGAGCAGAGTTAATGCCTTTCAGACAACAGTGAAGGCAGGGCAAATACAGATTGATGCAGTCAACTGCTGCTGTCTTCTGCACTTGAAACACCGAGCAGGGGCACCCAAACTTTTGGCATCCCTGGGCCACAGTAGAAGAATAATTGTTATCTTGGGCCACACATTAAGTATATTGTGACACATAATCACAAAAAATCTCATTACGATTTTGTGTTGGGCCGCATTCACAGCCATCCTGGGATGCACGTGGCCTGTGGGGTACAGGTTGGACCCCCCCCACACCTGTTACAGTAAAATGAGAAACAGAAAGCAGTGTGTGTCTCCCACTCTCTTCTTAGAATGGATAAATACAAAGAAAAATTACATTTGGAGTTTATATTGTAATTCACTTAATAATAACTTTATATATGAGTCATTTTTTTCTGAACCGCACATCTGCTTCATTTTAAAGATGTATTGAGTTCTTTTACTGTTAACATGATGTCAAATTATCTAAGACAAACTAAAATCTAAGGAAAGAAATTCCAAATTTTAACATGTTTATAAACATCTATTTCCTTAACCCTTCATAAGCACAATATTTAAATAGGTTGCTGATTCTTTATTTTGTCCTCTGGGGGCACTGATATTATATAGCAACATAAATTTATTTGTACCTGAGAAATTATAAAATAGTAGCCTTGAAATAAA
>VMDR010013904.1:0-24310 GCA_007922815.1 Macrotus californicus | reverse complement strand
CTATGAAAAATGCCATTGGAATTTTAATAGGGTTGCATTGAATCTATAGATTTCTTTAGGTAGTGTGGATATTTTAACAATATTAGTTCTTTCAATTCATGAGAACAGAGTATTTTTTCATTTATTTGTCTTCAATTTCTCTCATCAATGTCATAGTTTTCAGTGTATTAATCTTTCACCCCCTTGGTTAAATTTATTCCTGGGTATTTTATCCTTTTGATGTAATTGTAAACAGAAGAAATTATTAATTTTTCTTTCTTATAGTTCGTTAGCATAAAACAACGCAACTAATTTTTGTACATTCATTTTGTATCCTGGATCTTTACTAAATTAGTTTATTGTTTCTAACAGTTTTTTGGTGCAGTATTTGGGGTTTTCTGTATACAATATCATGTTATCTACAAATAGAGTTTTACTGCTTTCTTTCCACTTTGGATGTCTTTTATTTCTTTTCCATGCCTGATTGCTGTCATTTCTGCCTGAGGACTTCCAGTACTGTGTTGAGTTTAAGTGTTGTGAGTGGGCATCCTTTTTCTTCTCCTGATCTAAGAGGAAAAGTTTTCAGTTTTTCCCTTATGAGTATGATATTAGCTGTGGACTTAGTTAATAATAATGTAACATTATTGATTCATTAATTGTAATAATTATGTCATACTAATGTAAGATGTTACAGAAAACTGAGCATATGGGGACTCTACTATATTCACAATTTTTCTGTAAATACGAATCTATTCCTAACTTTAAAATTATTTTAAAAGTAAAAATGGATCTATGGCAAAACTACAATACAGGCAAACTATTTATTGGCCTCTCTATTTCTTTTTAATTCTGCAACTTCTCTAGCCTCTGTGTCATTTAGTGCATAATACAATAAGGCATAAAGTATTATTTTTCATATGTATGTATATGTATACAATATTTACATATATGTAAGAAAGGTAATAGATATAGGAAAGAAAAGCATGTGCTTGTACATATATATGAAAGATAATACTTCATGTATTATCATTGAGTTTGGTGGTCACCAAAGAACCAAAACTTTTTAAGACCTGAGGGAAGAAATTTCTACCAGTGAGTATTTAAGTCACTGTCATATCAAAATCAGCAAGATACTGTGTGGCAGGAGAGAAACTTCCTTGCATTCTCCAAATATAAAATTAGTCCTGACTATAAAGAAGATATAAAAACAGTTGATTTTGTAAAGGTATGAATATCATTTTTCTTACGGGCACTATGGCCATGAAGCATTGATGAAGAAAACCAATGAACAAAATCAGAGATTTCTCCCACCGCATAAAGATGGTCAGGTTTCAAAATAACATACATTGCAATTAATCTGTAAGGAAGGAAACGTATTCCTGTGATCCCCACAAATGCTGATTTTTACTTTATTAATTTCATTTTGTTAATTATTCCCCATGGTCACTTCAAGGGGGTACATTATTCTTTTACCATTTTTTCAAGGTGAAGAAATTTTGGCTGAACGATGTTCACTGACTTTCCAGAGGTTATCTAGGGATTCATTAACAGAATAAAAATTAGGCTACAAATAATGCCACTGAGCCATTGCTATCCTCTGTATCTTTCTGCTCTCCTTAATCCAAAAAGGCTCTAAATAGAAAGATAACATAATTAAACAACTTTAGGGAAAATGCAAATGAATAAAATCTAAGAAAAAATTAAGATAAATTAGTCAAAGTGAAATAGCTAAGGGATGCATGGTGTTTGGGAGACAGTGAATAGATTGTCATATGTAAGTAACAAGATAGGGCAACAAGAAAAGCCAGGGATATTCTAGTCTGCACTCAAAGAGGAATAGGAGATCCTGATGAGAAACTGAGGGCGCTGACAGCATGATGTGCTGAGATCACATTTATTCTGGGGGACTCATTTTGGGGTCACCAAACCTGCTGACTTTTTGGAAGAACTCCACTTAGCAACATACACAGAAAAAACAAGAAAAGCACTCAGACCGCACCTCTTACCATCCACCACCTTCTAAAGGCAAACTTAAACCAGATAAAAGTGACTTAGGAAGCTAAAAAACACAGGCCTGAGACCTGCATTGTCATGATTTATATATTTTTTTGTGACTTCACGTTTTTTAATACAGCCTCTTCTGTTTGGATGGGACAGCCCTACATGTAGATGAAATAAGATACTTACCACCTACACATATGGCATGTGAGATACTGCAGGTCTTCTTGCCCCAAAATCTCTCTCCCACAACTCTACTATGATGCGTGCTACCTCTTCCCTTCTGTGGCCTGATACTCTCAGCATGAGAAGAAAAGCCCTGGATGAAGAAATTCACTACAAAAGGTGTGAATTCCCAAAAAGGCATACATAAAATATTTGTATATTAGTGGAGCAGAAGAAGGTCCTTTAGCTTTCATTTTTAGTACATCCTCTCAGTTTTTTTTGTGAACTGACCTCTTTGCCATCATAGAATTCATAAGTAGTGCCTGCTCTAAAGTGGTAGCTTGCATTGTATCTAGGTGATTTAAGATTGGCTAGCCCCTTACGATCAATATTTTTTTTTCAGTTGACCAATGGGCTAAAACCTACCCACCACTTAAAGCAGGCAAAGCTGAGTGAGATAAGCAGGAAGAGCTTACCTGTTGGTGGTAGGCGGGAGAAATCTCTTCGGATGCATATAATACCCAGTGTAGTGAAAGCTATAGACTAAATGTCTGTGTCTACTAAAATTCATGAATTGAAACCTAATCCCCCACTGTGGTGGCATTAGAAGGTGGAGACTTTGGAAGGTGATTAGGTCGTGAGGGCAGAGGCCTCATGAAGGGAATTAGTGCTGCACTTTTTAAAGTATATGATTGTCTAAGCACTATGCTGTACACCTGAAACTAATACAAAATAATGTTGAATGTCACTGCAATTGAGAAAAGTAAAAAAATTTAAATTAAAAAATAAGACCCCAGAGAGTTCCCTCGCTCCTTCTGCCATGTGAGGAATACAGTGAGTACAGGGCTGTCTATGAACCAGGAAGCAGGATTCCTTGTGGGAACTAGGATTTCTCACTATATTACAAATCTGCCAGCACCTTAATCTTAGATTTTTAGCCTCTAGAATGACAAAATATACATTTCTGTTTTTTGTAAGTTGTGTAGTCTGTAGTTGTTGTATGTAGCCTGTACGGACTAAGAGAATGAGTCGATTCTATTCTATATTTGTAGACAGTGGCTGCTAAGCGAAGACAAGGGAAGTTTTTATTGGGTAAGAAAGGAGAATTGAGAAGAAAACTAATTTTATGTATTTCGTTCTACCTTTACCAAGGTAGGTGACCAAGGTAGGTGACATCCTTCTTTACAAATAATTTCCACTAGTAATGAGGGTGAGAGAGACGGGTGGAACATAACCATGGGACATAGATCAGATCAATCATTCATTGCTTTGTTACTACAAGAGATAATGAAGCTTGACCTAAGGTATAGTAAAGGGGTTGAGAGAAGGTGATGAATTTGGAAACATTTCAGAGGTAAAACTGTGAGATTTGGTGATATATTGAATTTACTGTGTGGAGATGAAGAAGGCATCAAAGTTAATGTCAAAGTTTCTGGCTTGGGAGACAAAAAAAAAAAATAGAATGTCCTGGTCCAAAATAGGGAATGTAGGAAAGGATCAGGTTTATAGGAACAGATAGAAGAGTCTCTGAGTTGTCCAGTTGGATGCATTGAATGAGCAGCTGGAAATATAAATCAGTATCTTAAGAGAGACATCTGGGATAGAGATATAGGTTAGGGTGTGTCTTCAAAGTACAAGGAAAAGCTGCAATTATGGCAGGATATAAGAGCACACATAAAGTAATGAGAAAAGTGCAGTCTTCCTTGCAGGTGGGTACAGGGAAGAGGAGGCCAGTAAAAGATGACATTAGAAATACATTGTGTTTAACCCTCTCTCTCCATCGTCGTGAGTTAAAGGGAGCAGACATTTACACTTAGAGCTTTCACATGTACTTCTCCTCTTTATAAGCCACCTGCTTACTGCCTCATCTTTTGGTTTCTGACCTCCTAGACTCTGTGTCTTTATTTTTTTCTATAATTTACTTTATTTCATTTTTTTATTGTTGTTCAAGTACAGTTGTCTTTGTTCCCCCACCCTGGCCCCCCGGCCCCCCACCATTGTGTCTTTAAATACTTACATTACCTAGAGACTCCTTTCCATTTTGCCTTTCAGAATGCAAGAAAATCCTTGTTGTCTTCTTCCCTTTCTGATAATTTGTTTTCTCTCCTTGGCTGGTTTTATTTTTTCAATCTCCATATGGACTTTTCTTGGAGAACTGGGTTCATAATCATGTTTTGTTCCTTACAGGCTATGTGGCTTTGCACAAATATCATAACCTCCCTGAGTTTCAGTATAGTTACCTGTAAAATGAATATAATGCCTACATCCCAGTGTGGCCATGTGGGTTAACACTGGTCAAACGCCCATTCTGGCGTCTGGTCCTGGGCGGGCCCTGCGTTAATGGACTCAATCCTCATTCTTACTGCTCTTCTCGAACCCTTAGCATTTTGTTTGTTTCTCTCTGTTGTCACCAGCTAGGTAAATTCTTACTATTTTCTTCCTACTATAATTCAAGGTCTTGAGGACCAAGAATAGAATGTGTCTAAATTTATATTTATGTCATTTTTGTAGCACATAGTATGGGCACCCTAAGTAGCTGAAAATATGTATGGTAATTTCTACAAATAAATATCTCAGTAAGTATCTGGGACATTGTAGGTCTTGATAAATATCTACCAAAGGAATGAAACCCACTAATGATTTTTAAAACTCTATTCTAATAATGTACAGAAAATATAGGAAAAGAAAACCTGAGTTTGATTTCATGAATCACAAGCAAGTTATATCCTAAATTCTAAGCCTTTGGGGCGCTACTGTGTCACCACGAGCTGGGCTCCTTTCTGAGGTAAAATATTAATCCATGCTATCACTGCAAGGAGCAGCGCCCTGACTGACCCACCGGGTAACTGGTCCAAAACCCTGCCTCCCTGGCACTCATGGCCGAGAGAAGGAAGCGTGAATCACAAATGCCTGGCGCCAGGCCAGCATGGAGTCGGGCTCTGTTTCCCTAAACCCCTACCTGAAGTACTCTTTCAAATCACCTTTCCCAATCTGCCTACCCTCCTGTGTTTTATTTTGACTCTATTCACTTCAGTGAAGGTAAAGAATGAAAAAGAACTAAGCCCATTAAAAAAAAAGTGGTATCAGGACAAAACCTGCAGCAGCAGGCTAGCAGGAGAGTAACGGAGATGGAAGATCATGGTCTTGGTTCTGCGACACAGCAACCCTGTGGCCTGCGGCAAGTTGCTAACATCTCGGTTTCCTGATCTGCAAAATGGGGATACTAATGAACTGATTAGTGTTTTGCAGCCATCCCAAGACTCTGGTTGATCAGGTTAAACAACAGGAAGTCTTTGAAAAAGCAAGCTTCCCTCTGAGTATTTAGCAGATAAATACAAAGAACAGCTAAAGAGGGCTGTTACTTACAAATATCAATAATACTGACCTACTGTTATACGAGAAAAGGATGGCTCCCTTCTCAAGGGTAAATTTGGTATTTTTTAGAAATCTCTTGATAGTTACAGAGGAGATTCTTTGACCTGTCTTGAAATTGCCCTCTCGTGTACTTTCAAAGGGCCCCAGTTTTAAGTGTCTGCTTGGACCACAGTTATTCCTTAGAAGTACATTTTTGACCTAGTTTTTCATAGGTCCTCATGTTGTTTTTGAACATACACATACAAATTCTCAAGAAAATAGCTTGGCACTGTTTAAGCTTGCATATAAAGCGTAAGTGTAAGGATCTGGGAAAATAATCTGTCAGTTGTATATAATAATCGTCTTAAATAAGCAGTTGGAGGCTTATCTAAAGCTCGCCCAAGCTAAACAAAGAAGGCAGTCAGCAGAGCCTCAGACGCTGAACTCTGAACCCTGGCCGGACCTTGCACTGCGCAGCCTGGTAACAGGAAGGCAGCAAGACACACTTTGAACCAGGGGTTCTAAGGCTGCCGTGGTTAGAGACAGGGTGACAGCTGCACTTGCAGCCTGAACTTTGTACCTAGACACAGGGGCATTTAATCTCCATAACAGGCACTTTGTTCCGTTACTTATTAACAGCTCCTCCTTGAGTAAAGTTCTTTGTTAATGGAGCTTTAAAATATGATCTGTCTCCCCTTCTTCCCTGCCACAGCGATGGGCATGTGTGCTTGTTTGTACTCTCTGTCCCAAACATGGGCTGATCTTCCCACAGGGAAGACTTCTCCTCTGTTCAAATTGTCCCTTGTCGAGGTGTCACTTTGTCTTCACTGTCCAGAGGTCATACACGGCTTTCTCGTTTACACTCAGAGAAAAAACCAGCGTCCTGGTTCCCCTAAATGGCACGCCAAGCCATGACTGGTGTCACTCCACCCCTCCCTCCCATAGCACCTTTCTTCTTTTTGCCCATTCTTTTGTCTCCCTCATTTGTTCCTCCTCTCCTTATTTCTTTCTGCACGTTCAGCCTCTCAGTGGCACTAGAGTTAAATAATGGTGACCCTTGTCACATCCATCATTTCCCCAGCCAGTGTAGCCAAGACAGGTTTTGTTGCAGCTGGAAGGCAAAGCAATTTAAGTGCAGATTCAAGGATCCTCCTTCCCAAATAAACATATTTGTACTTAATTTCAGTGCATCAGTAGCTGATAGTCAGTAAGCCTGAACGATTAGCTATTTAGAGAGGCAGTCTGGACCCTAGAACAGGGAAATTGGGGTTGTTAAGAGCCAAGCATTAATTACCATCTATAAAATAAACTAGTCCTACTGAAATTACCCTGATTTCCATGCCCCCAAATCAGAGAATGTATAGACCCTGCCTCGATTGCTAAATTTTTTAAATACTGATCAATAAATACGTTTCAGTTTCTAGAACCTAGAAAGTGGTGGCTATAGGCTATTCATTTAGTAACTAACAGAGATTAAGGAACCCCCTCAGAAGCTCTGCTTTGGGGACCCAGAAATTAACCTTTAGCCACTCAGCTACTTTATTTTGGGAGTAGTTGAGCTTAGTTCACACAATATTCACTGCCTTATTTTTTCTTTTTACATTTAAAAATGCCTCTGTGTCTGGCTCATTCACTGAAGGACCAATACTGGAGTGAGCCCCATCTGGGCACCATGCATCAAAAAGCACCCTATCATCCCTGGCCCCTTCTCACTCTACCAGCCATGCACACCCTCCAGCGTGATGCAGCCCAACCCACCTCAGCCGCCAAATTCACATATGCCTAAGGTAGTTGACCAGAACTACATTTCTGACTTACTTTTCTCTTTTGTTTTTTCTTAGTTGTTCCACTTGCTCCTCCTCCTCTCACTCTTTTTTTCTTCTCTTCTAGTTTTATTTTCTTCACTGTTTTTTTCTTTAACTTGCTCATATACATATTTTTAAACTCCTCACTGGAGCACGAGTGCAAATGTACAGGAGCAGATCTGGCTTCTTTGTGCACAGCACCCTCCCCTATTCCTACTATGTTCTTGCAAGCCTGCCATGACAAGGGATGTGACCCAGTCATTCATCACAGTGTCTGGATGTGGATTATTTATGAGAAGAGAAGGGAAATTAAGGACAAAAATACATCCTTTGGAAACATTGAGTATCAAGCTTTTATATTCAGTGTCACCCCTGGGTGATCCACAGACCCTGTGTATCTCATTTTCTGGACTAGACTTTCCATGTACCACCCACTTCACAGCAGGAGACAAGAGTGTCACTGTTCCTGTGCCACCGTGGGAACAGCATCATGCAATGTTTTTGGTACTAAAACGTGGCACTTTGGGCATTTGGGGCACACTTTCCCCTCCAGCCTTCTCTTTACTCACTGCTTTCCTTTGGGAGCACTTCAACAGCCTCAGCTGGCTCCACTGGCTCCTCTCAAGGCCTGGATTAGAGCTGCACCTGTTTGGGATTTACTTAACCTGAAAAATGGTAGGGCTCCTCAAGAACACCTAATTACCTTTGCCCTGAAAGCAACACAGTCTGTGCTTTGGCAGCACACTTAGGATGGCCAGGGCTGCAGACGTGGCCGCTGAATTCAGCCCCGGTCACCATAAACCAAACATCAACTACTCCAAAGAGAACACAGCTGAACCTTGATTTCCATACCCTCCCCACAACTCCACTTGCCTCTCAATCTCAGAATCTTGCCACCTGCTCCAGGCAGGAAGGTTTATCAAAGTAAAAGCAAAGGTTACTGTAGTTTGCATAGCTGACAGCTGTAAGATACAAGACAAAATTTGTCTGATTTTATATCCACTATAATAATCCAACCTTAAAACGGGGAAACATGAGGCTTATTGAATTTGTTTTTTCTCTTTCTTTTCTTTTTTTAAGTAGAAATTAATTCAGTGGAGTAAACACGATCATTTCATTTGGTTCCTAGTTCCTGATGACTGAGAATTTACAAATAAAATTCCTATATAACAACTCCTCCTGTCCATATTCTCCAATCTCTTCTCCCATTGCACACATAGGCAGGCACTCACATGTGCACACATACACACATGGGGACAGGCGAGGAGGGAAAGCAGAATGCAGTCTTGCTGTGGGTTAGAGGAAGCACTAGGCAGGATCACCCAAGAAGGACAAGCGTCTACACCAGGATCTCTATCAACTGCCTAAATGATAGACACAACATCATTTCTGTGCTTATGTTCATTATGGTGGAAAATGTAGTCTTTGGAACCTGCTGGATACATGTTTAAGTGCTGGTCCTGTCATTAGCCAGCCATGACATTTTTTAGCCTCAAGTGCTTCATCTTTAAAATGGAGCTAATGATTCTTTGCAGATTTGATGCAATGTAATGTTGAGGCTTAGAAATATGCATAGGAACTTGGCCTGATAGTTGGCATCATTATGGTTAGTATTGAATGTCTTCTCCACCCTATTATCTTCTAAATCTTACTTATCAATTCACACTTTAATACTCAAGTGCCCTTTGAAATCATTTTTTTAGTCCCAGTACAAATCTATAGATGTATATTCTTCATATATTTCATACTTAATCGTAAAGTATTTTGTATGACACAAATCTGATCTTAAATGACTTGAATGTAAAGGGTGTCTCTGTTGAGTGGGAGCCTTCAGTACAGGAGCAGTGAACATTTGTTGAATTTTCACCCGTGTAGAGAGCTTGCACTTACTGAGCTTAGTATTTAGGACCTCGTTTTGTAACAGTGACAGTCTACATGCTACAAGTTAAATAAGTTAAAATTATATAATACAGTTACCATAGAAAACATAACATTGCAATATAATGGCTCTAATAAATTATTTTTAAATACCTGATATACAGGTTTACATGTTCTAAAAACTTTCTAATCCTGAAATTAAAGTATGCTGAAAACACGCTTTAGTATTTCTTTTAACAAACTGAAAGTCCTGTGATTAATGTGAAAAAAAAATACTCCCTTTGTGTTTTCCTCTTACCTTCCTAACTGAAATGAAATAAATCAATGAAGTTTTCTGGGAGCTAGCCCTCTATATTAATAACCTGTGGTTTGCTTTTGGTTCAATATACTGATTTACACCGCACATGCAAGATCATAAATTACCTTTGGTTAAGTTATGTCAAACTGAAATGACAGCCAGATTATACAGTTTAAAGAAAAACCTAGAAATATTTTTATTTCTGCTATGGAGAGTTTGAGAAAAGTTAGGGAGCAGTGACACGTAAGGTCTAGAATGCAGATTAGTCTTCACACACCTGCTCAGAGATTAGCAAACCTCCTTCCCTGAATTTAACAGGTTTGATCCACACCCAAGAGGCACACCCAGTTCTGCCTCTGGGATCTGCCCCGCCAACTTTCTTGCCCAGGATAAGCTATAAGAAACTTTTTTGTTCCTCTTCATAAATCTATGTGCCTCACTGTTTCCTGCATTTTTCAGAAGTTACTTCAGTAGGTTATTTTTAGGAGCAAGGTGGAAGTTGCTGGTAGTTATCACATTATCTACAAAGTTCAGAGTCAAAAAATTTATCTCTGGTGTCAATCAACTTTCTAATCTGTATAACCAAATTTCTATTAATCATTGGGACTATTTCCTATTTCACAATTTTTTGAGTTTCCTCAAGTCTTTTGCTAACTGTTCTATCTACATATATTTTGCCATAGGTCACATTAGAGAGGGATGGTTGGTAGGGAGGATTAAAAGGTCTCAAATGTCTCTGAAATATAAAGAGATTTATATAAGAAAATCTACTGCAGACATAAAAGAACTCCCAAAATAAATTAATCTGAATAGCTGATAGATTACAAATGGATAATGTTTGAGTAGCAAGTTTTTAAATTAGTACCCTCACTTAGGAATGTTAATTAGGAAAGCCTCAAGTACATTCATATATGATTGGTTTGTCATGTCCAAATGGCATGATATTCATTAGAGTATCCTGAAAATGATAAAAATGTTACATGCCTAGATGCAGCCTCTAAAACAGGAAGATTCTGTGTCCCCATATCTGTTCTCGGTGAAAAGAAAGGGCAATAGACTAAATCAACACTTCATTCAACAAATATTATTCACCACCAACTATTCCATGAATGCAAAGCCATGTGTGCTTGGCCTGGGGAGTGTTCAGACCAAAAAAATACCTTGAACCCCTAGAAGCAGTTGCAATTAGAAAAAGTAACACACCTCGAAAATGTCATCTTGCACAAGAGAAATGGATAAGGATGCTGCACAGCCAGCCTCCGGTCTCAGGTCCAATATCTTAGGAAATATATTTAACTTCTTTAGGCTTCGAAGCCCTTTTTCATAAAAATTAAGAACCCAATGAGGTAATCTTTCAAATTTTTTTGAGGTCTGAAATTCTACAATTTTAGGAAGCAGAATACAAAACAGTATATCATAAGTGTTAAAAGTCAGTGGTTCTTCCAACTAGAGAATCAGAATAAGGTTTTGTAACCCTGGTTTACTATTATGTAATCACGTAAGGTCAGAAACCCCCAAACATGAATGGCTTCATGTTCCTGTGGCAATATTAGAACTTGGGAAATTAAAATTAAGTGGCGATGTAGTAATGTCATCTATACATGCCACTGGGAAGTCAGAACTGGACCTTAACCCATCGTTTCCTATTTTACTACTAGGTTCCTGCCGTGCCACACTGGTTCTTTTCATTGCTAGAACACAAAAATGCTCATTTCTGCCATGGTAGACAGAATGATGGCTCCCCCCAAAATGTCCACACCCTAGGAATCTGGGAATGTGTTATCCTACATGAAAAAAAAAAAGAGATTTTTCTGATGTAATTAAGTTAAGAAACTTAGATGGAGAGATTAGCCAAATGTGTAAGCACAAGGATTCTTATAACTGAGAGAGGGAGGCAGCAGAGTCAGATTCAAAGAGATTTGAAGATGTTACTCTGCTGATTTTGAAGACAGAGGAAGGGGCCATGAACCAAGGAATTCAGGTGGCCTCTAGAAGCTGGAGAAGGCAAGGAAATGTATTGTCTCCTATAGTTCTTGAAAAGAAGGCAGAACTGCCGACCCCTGAATATTAGCCCAGTGAGTATCATGTTGAACTTTGACCTGTAGAACTAGATGATAAATTTGTGTTGTTTTAAGCTGCTAGGTTTGTAGTGATTTGTCCAGCAGTCGCAGGAAACTAATATGCCCACCTTAGGGACTTTCTACTAGCTGCTTCCAGTATCTGGAATGACCTTTCCCTGGAACTTTTACATAGTTGGCTCCTTTGTCATTCTTGTCTAACCTGTCTTCTTTGATCATATGATCCAAGGAGGCATCCAGGCCTTCAGCTAATTCTTTGCATAGTGTATGTGTCATTTTTCTATTTTTTGTTTATTGACTGTCTCCCTCTCTGTAAGGTCAGTTTCATAAGATCAGGGACCTTGTCTGTCTTGGCCACCACCCCATTTACAGTATTTACAGCAGTGTCTGGCCTTATCAATGTTTATTGAATGTAGGATTTAGGGAATCCAATTAGGATCCAGTGTATTTGAGTCAGACAGAAAGTTTCTGGGACATACACAAAGAGGCCACAACAGATACAACTTGATCATCTTCTAGTCATTGTAAAAGCCATCTATTACCACCAAAAAACAGAAACAACAACAAAAATCCAGCTCTTCCCCACCCTTTTGATGCTCTCTTCCTATCTCCACCTGCCTCACAGAGCAAAGTTGAGAAAATATGAGAGTGGTTTGGACATCCTCAAAAAATCAATTTTGGGATAAGAATGGTGCCTCATATGTGTAAAGATCTTTGGGTTCTTAAATAATAAATGGTGCTATATAAACTGTTAAAATACTAGAGTTTCCTTAAGTGAAAAATTCCATTTTTATTTATCTGTTTGATAACTAGACAACATTGCCACTTCAGCAAAATTCTGTTGCAGCAAAAAGAAAAAGAGCATCTTCCCCCCTCCCTTGAAATTTGTTAAAATGGCATTTCTTTTGTGTTACATTTCCTTAGATCTGCACCAAACATCCCCTCCCAAGATAGAAAGCAATGCATATCTGTAGCTGTGGGAAGCATAATGCTGTGCTTGGAATATCAGATTTTTAAATCTACTAAAGCTGGAAAAGAGATTAAGAGTTAAGGCTGCAAGTCTGTCCTTAATGTGCTCTATTATGCACCAGGCATTACAGTTAATATGTCCCTTCAGATTTTGATGACCTACTTTTCGGGGCTTCCAGATGCGGCAGTGCACATTAAGGACAGCGGGTCGGAAAAGATGGTGAATTTCCTTGCTCCCACCGAGTGACCTCACACCCCTAAATATTACAGTGATGTTTTGTGTGTGATGAGGAAATAGATGAGTGGTGAGGAGATGGTGAGAGAGAGAGAGAGTGAGATAAACAATTTTGTGTCTATATAATCACCATAAACAGCATGACATTAAAAGGGGGACAATAGGATAGACTTTTTAAAAATTGCCCAATGTATCTCAACTATACATTTATTATTATTTTTTGTCTTTCAATATTTTAGCAATATTTTCTCTTTAATTGCATTTGAAGTTTATAGTAGAGATCTTAGGCTTTTGCTTTTATTTTTCCATTGACCAGAATTTACAAACTGGCACTTATTGATACTGATGTTTTGTATGGCGGCCATTTGCTGATTTTTTTAAATTGGAACAACTTTACATAGGCATATCCACTCCAGTCCCCAGTAGCTTCCAACACTAACTCTTCTCTTACTTCCAGATGTCCCACACATTTTTTTCCAGTGCCAGAGACTCTGGTCTAGTCTATGTCTGGTTCCTATGTGCATCTTGGAACATGTAACTCTAGATTCCTCCATGTATGGGCACTAGACAACATTTACTCTGTTGTCCCCATTAAGCAAGAGTATGACTCATAGACATGGCAATCTTACTTTTCAGTCTAATCAGGACTTTTTCTGATTTATGAATTTAGGTAGTAGAGAAATCTTACATATCTTTTAATACTTTTTATTGAATTTGTATTGGGGTGAGACTGATTAACAAAATTATACAGGTTTCAGGTGTACAGTTCCACAACACATCATCTGCACACTGCAATGTGCGTGTACCCCACCCCCCAAGTCAAGTCTCTGTCCATCACTGCTATCCCTCCTATACACTCTTCTACCTCCCCCCCAAACTTACATATTTAAAATTTAAATCACAATTAGATTTATTAGCACTTCACTTTTTTTTCCAGAAAATATTTAGGATGCCTATTAGATGTAGTTATAAATCTCCGTAATGGATTATTTTTATTTAAAAGCATCAAATAACACAAAGTCTGGATAATCTTGGAAAATCCTGGCTGTATTGACACCATGTGCCTGGCAGAAGTTGAACAGGAGAAACTGCTGTTTTGCAGAATTTGTTAAAACCTAGTTTCGAAGTAGGACACAGGTGTTCCATTTTTAAAGCATCTGACAGGATTGATAGACATCCACTTTTGCACTGGGCCAAGGAAGACTCTGGAAATCCACGGAGCAGTAATGATCATACATTTGTTTCTAGAGTGAGTTGAACTGGGCATAGATCAGAGATGATGCTCAGTGGCAGGGCAAAGTGGAAGCAGGGAAGCAGGTGGGGAGGAGCGGCAGGCCTTGAAGGCTGTGTCCTCACTGCCACCAGGGCAGAGGAACAGAGACTCAGGCTTACCAGGAAGGAAGAGAGCAGGTGCTTTGACAAACGCCAGGAGATCCAGAAGAAAACACAACTTCCTTTCTCTGGAGTCCAGTTATTTTCTCTGACTTTCCAGTTAAATTACTTCTCAGTTCAAAGTTTAAGAAATGATAGAATATACATTTTAAGGCAAGCCAGGTCCCAGCCACCATCATCTCATCTGAGTTTTGCAAAGTTTTATTAGCAGCTCTTTCCCAAAGCAGCCAGAGATGGTTTTTAAGAAAGTAAATATAATCACATCACACCTTTTCTTACAATCCCCATGGATTCCCCTTATTTTCACGATAAAGCACAATACTTTTAACTTGCCCTTCAAGTTCCTGCATGATGATCTGTCTATCCCAAGCTCTCTCAACCTCGGTTCTACCCACAGTTTTAGCTGAATAATTCTTTGTTGGGAACTGTCCTCTGCACTGCAGGATATTTAGCAGCATTCTTGGCCTCAGCACATTAGACGCCAGTTGCACTGCCTTACCCAAACGGTAACAACCAAAAATGTCACCAGACATCACCAAATGTCTGCCCTTGTCCTGACTCCAGCCTAATTCTGCACCACTGCTCTTCTGCTTCCCAGCCATACCATGCTCTCCTCTTCACCAGCCATGCCGTCTTTTCTCCACCTCTTCAAACGCATTCTTCCTCCGTGTCCTAGTCAGATCAGGCTGCCATAGAAAAAATACTACAGACTGGGAGTCTTAAAGAACAGACATTTATTTCTCACAACTCTGGAGGCTGGAAAGTTGAGATCAGGGTGCCCGCCAATTCAGTTTCTTGTGAGAGCTCGCTTCCTGGCTTGCAGATGGCCACCTTCTCACTGTACCCTCACAGGGAGGAGAGAGACAGAGCCTGGTTTCCTTCCTCTTCTTATAAGGACACTAATCTCATCACCAGAATCCCACTTTCATGATTTCATATAACCTAATTCCCTCCCAAAGGCCCCACCTCCAAAGACCATAATATTGAGAGTCAGGTCTCCAACACATGAATTTTAGAGGGGGACACAAGCATTCAGCCATTGAAACAGTATTTTTCCACTTACTTGTCTTCTACTCCCCTACCCCCAACTCTGGATGATCTCATTCCTACTCATGTTCAGGATGTATTCTTTCCTCACCCTGGTAGTTAGCTTCCCCTTCCCCAAACTTTACATGCTTTCATTACACCTCATTTTTACACAGAGCTTCTCATTATTAAAACTGCCTTTGTAATTAGTCCCCCTTGTTATTTCTTCTGTACTGAAAGCATCATCAGGCCAGGAGCCATATTTGTACAGCTCACTGAAGTTTCCAGCTCCTAGCACAGTGCCTGATGCACAGTATTCCCCAAAAGATAACTGAAGGCAAAAATAAATTAATTAAATGAAGTACTAAAAGTCAGCATGCTCAGAGAGGGATGTAAGTATGAGTAAGCTTTGAAATACTCAGGGATTTTCTATTAGATGTGCTTTAGTGTATAACAGCGGCTGTGTCTACAGTAGTCATAATAGCCAACATTGAGTATTTAATTTATGCCAGGTACTATACCATATATTTATTATATCAATGAGTCCTTGAAATCATCTGATGAGGTAATAGCTACTAGCATCCCCATTTTATGAAGAGGTTAAGTAAATTGACTAGACTCACAGAGCTACTAAGTAGTATAGCCAGAATTCATACACCCACAGTTGAACACAAAAGCTATTATTATTCCATGCTCCTATATATTGTCTATAATGAGTTAGGGAGCAGGGAGTTGGATTCTTTGCACTTCCTCAAACTCTATAATAGGAGATTGTTTTAAGAATGCTTGAGGTCCACAGAGTCTCTGTGTCAAGGTCTATATTCTGAAGAACAAGAATAAAGAAATAATTCAGAAGCAGAATTACAATTTCCAACCGATTCTCCTCAGAACTGTTTGGAAGATGGGAGTGTAGCACAGGGACATTAGGATATAAACACATGGAGGAAGAAGTTAAAGACTCTTTCCCTAGCATATCACATCCATTTGAAGTTTCATTTATTTAACAAACTTCTCTTAAAACTCGTAAACATGTTAATCATTCATATCTTAGTATGACGGATCTTGAGCTCATACTAAAAAAGCTTTCTTCTGATATTGTGTGTGTGTGCACGCGCGTGCTAGCACAGTGCACGTGTGAATATAACAACTCAGGACCCTGGGGCCCTTCAGCATGGGGTAGAGATGAATGGGATGACTGAGAGAAAGCCATAGCTTTGAGAGGCCCACTAAATACTTAATTTCAGAAAAGAAGGTAAAAGAAGGACACTGGATATGAAATGAGAAGACGCCAAAAGTAATTGCTACCCACTTTACAATTACTCCCCGGGGCCATGAGGCTGAGAAAAATCATCTTGAAGGCTACCTTTGGCACTGTAAGCCTGCAACAGGGTTTTCACAAATAATTCACTTTGACAAAGCAGAAGTAACCATTGTTTGTAGTTCACTTTCCTTCCATTAGTTTCACCTGTGACTGTCATTTTTTCTATCTGTGAAAACAAAAGGAGTACTAATATTTAGCTCTCAGCCAGGGAAGTGATTTATTAGGCAATGTTTATAAAGCAATATTTATGGCACATTAATCGTTTAACAAAAGCTTCTTAAAATAAGATTTTTACTGAGAAAAAATTCAGGAGAAAATTAGGCATACATACATAGTCAACTGAATTTCATCTCTTCTTCTACAGTTAAAACTTTATCTACCCAATTTTGATGCATGTACTCAAGTGCCAGAGAGGGCTCAAAGTATAAAGTCCATCTGTCTAATGGAAGTTTGGCCTATTAATCAAATTTGTCACTGCTTGGATTAAGTTGTTGAAATAATCAAGAGAATTAGGAAAGTAGAAATGCTGTAATAGATTATGGTGAATTATAAGGAGTAGGGGTAAATGACCCTATACCAGTAGGAATTCAAAATCTTGTTACTTGGACTTCATTCAAGACTGGCAAAAATAAAATATTCTCTCAAATGTGGAGCCTTTATCCCTTTGGCATCCTTCTGAAGCACCTGCCCTGGTCATCATGATACCATCCCAGGTCCCTGGCTATCAGTGCCCTCAAGACTAATTAAAAAACTTGCATAACAGTAATGTTAAAAGGCTCAGAGTCCTTTCCCTCGGAAAGCAGGACTTCTGGCTCCAAGTTTGGGGCTTGGTGATATCAAGCTAATTCCACCGCATGGACATAGGCTATTTTTGGGCAAAGCCAAGTCCAGTGTCTCACTCCCCATAGCGGGAACAGGAGCTGACCTTGGTCAACCCTGGGTGGCCAGGACATCATGGCTTCTCTTAGGAAGTTATGTCATGCAGTTCAGAAAACAATGAGGATTGCAGCCTGCAAACACATAGCCCTGGGGAGCCAAGATAAATGTAGAACCTCTTGACAAAGGCATTTTCACATAACCCTAGAAGCAAACACCCTTACTGCTTTTCTCTTTTCTCCCTCTCTCAGAACAATGGAAGAAGGTGGTGAGATAAGTGACCTGGCAAAATTGGCCCCAAACACACTCGTAATGTGGATAACATACCGATCTATTTAAAATTAATTTTAGTTACTTGTTTAATTCTCTGTGCGAGTCCTATGTGTCCTTGTTAAATGGTCTTTTCTAAGATTGAGAACATCTTGAAGGGAAGGGAACTGCATATATAACTTTGTATATATATTTCTATAACTGGATCAATATTTAATATGTAATATAAATTATTTTGCACACAATGAGTGAAAGAATTATTAAATTTGGTTGAAGAATGTTTTGGATAAACTAGTGATATCAGACATTCATGAAAAGTATGTGCTGTTTTTCCATGAAGGACAAAGTATTAGAAGAAAGAACTGGAGAGAGAGGGTGGTGAGCCGTACCACCCACGAGCTCCCCTGCTCTCCTTAGGTGAGGTGCAAAACCTCTCCTGAAATCCTGCTCCAGACTACTAGCTTATCTTTAATATAGATGATAAGGTCTTTATCTTTAATATTATCTTTAATATTCCACGGGCATGTTGACAGCCTGCCTCTTCTGCTCACATGCTGTCTGAAGAAAAATTTAAGTGGGATACTTGCTGTCCTTTCAAATACATTCTGCTAAAGTAGGGAATGGGTAGGACTTGCAAAGATGACAAGGGAGTCCTGCAGATAAGGAAGTAACGCAAGTTTCACACTTTTCTGTTTTATATCATCTGTTTATGGAAGAAAGTAAAACTAAGCTATGTTCACAGAGTTTTAAAGAATAGTGGAAAATAGTGGTAAAGAACTTTTCAACTTTGTTACTTGTAAATTCTAGTGAGACAAAAAAGAAAGAAAGAAGAAGAATATCAGGACCAGAGTGATTATTTCCTAATTGTTTTGAGCCTAATGGATTTTAATTATGAATGAAAACATGCTCAGCAATTTTGCTGCACATACTGTTTTTATGATATATTTAATTGTCCATATTTCAAAATTACTGTATCGGTATATCATTTAACACATTGTTGAGCTCTAACTTTTTGTTCAGAAAAAATACAAATCATGAAATGAAATCTAAGAAAAAAATAAAATATGGTTCCTACTTTCAATTATCTTAAACTCTTAAACTGGAGAGAAACTATGATGTAATAGTACCTCTTATAAATATTATAAGAAAACAAAAATAAATAAATAATAAATATTATAAGAAAACAGTTCTAGAAATGCCATAGGAGTTTTTAAAAATACCTTTATTAGTGTAATTAGAGAAGATAGCACTTAATAACCAATAGACAAAGTACAAAATAATAGTTTGTTCATAAGTTACTTTGCATGTATATCTTATCTCCTCAAATACACCATAATCTTCTTGTGGCTAGAGATTGAATATTATACTTTTTTTTTATTCCTTATCTTTTCTTCTGTTAGCAAGAATCAGCTGCCTTCGAGGATCTTTATAAATAATTGTTCTTAATACTTGCTAAATTGTAAGACAAAAGTCAAAACAAATGTCAAAAATTCCATCTGTACCTTTCAGCTGACTAGATTACAACAGAGGTTTGTGATGGATATCATGAGATGGCAGATACTCTAGTTCCTTTCTTCTGTGTGTAAATTGGAAAAACTGGATTCCAGTTCTCACTTTTCTACTGGCTGAATCTATGAAGTGAATCAACCTTCAATGAACTTACCCAAAAGTGAGTCTGAAAATTAAATCTTAAAGATTTTTTAAGTTTTTTTTTTTTTTTTTTGTCACAGAAGAGCTGCAGGGTCCTTAGGAAGGACATTATACAAATACAAGACGCCATTATTACTGCCACAACTTGTGTGTGATATTAAGCTCATTCTTGACAATAGTGAAGAGATTTCTTTAGAAATATGTCATTGTTTAATTTTTTATTTCACTACTGTGTTTCATTTGGCTCATCTTTTTGAAGTCATTTCCCTAGTTTAAATAGTTTTGTATTGTACCTTTTCCCTCAGGCTGGTTTTATTTTGATAGATTCAGCTTCCTGTAGGAAGCTGCATGTGGAAAAACCTAAGAACCACTGAGCTGCTAATAATAATAATATCATCTGCCCTTTTATAGCCTCTTTCATCTGAGGATATCAAAGTACTTTTCAAACCAGTGTCTATAATTACCTCCATCATACAAAAGAATAACTGGCAGTAAAGATGAACGGCTTTCAGGACGTTGACAAAGGCAAAAAGAAGAATCCCAAATTCTTTTTCCTTTCCTTCTTCCCTGACTCCCAGACTTCAGGACTCAGGGAAGAGTAAGATCTGGCTTAGACTCTGAGGAGATTCTGAGAAAGGGGGAGCAAGTCTTCATGACATGCAGCTTTGATGGAGACCTGAGAATGCTACCCTCTGAGGGCTCATAACCTGAAGCTCCATGAACACAAATGGCAAGACACGGGTTAAGAAGGAAACAAGTGGAGAGAGAAGTCACTTTTGGCCAGAGAGGCTAAGACAGGCTTTGTCAAATGTAATTTTAGTCACCCTACACCAGAAAGTGGCAAATTCTCCACACAGCCTTGCCTTTGTAGTTTTCTTTTCCACCTAGGAAAATAGAGTTTATAGTTGGTAAAGGGAGGAAACCAGCTTTTTCCTCAGCAAGCCAAGTTGACAGCTAGCAGGATAAATTTCTGGGTTCTCCTTAAGAGTATATTGAGATTCAAAATGTGTTAGCAATCAACCATCCATTCTTTATAACTTTTGCATTTTCTTTTTTGGTTCTATTTGCAGTTAGAATGGCATATCTTCAATTGGCAAAGTTGCCCTAAGAATGGGGAAAAAATAATGTGAACAGGACATTTATATTAAACATGGTGTCTGAGAACTGGCAGAAAGTGTGAGTCTGTCTGATGGCAGAGAGGGCTTTAGGGCCTTCACACTAAATGGCAAACAAGGGATCACAAAAGAGATAATGTAGTGATGAGCTTCAGCCATCAAGTTATTCTAAAAACGGAGCGGGGCATGTTATACATGCAGAGAAGGGCACTGATTGTTATCTGAATGTTGCTAATATGTCCCAGAGAACCTACCTGGAATAATTTATTATTAATTTGAACAAGAGCACCTGAGACTCTTTATACATATAATAAAGTTAATTTCTACATTTAAAATAGACAATTTTATTTTTTCAACATTAGTAATATCAGAATATTATTAAATTTTAGAAGTGAATAAAACTTTTATAATTTTAGGATTTCTTTCTGGGTTCTGTTTGAGGATTAAAATGCTGTTGTTTCAATCCCCTTAAATTAGACTGTTTTATGGTGCTCACTATTTTTCTTGTAGATACATCCTAGTTGTTTTTAAATGTAATATTTTTATGACAAACTGATTTATACATTAATTTTCATAGTTGCCCTCATATTTTTAACTGAATGCAGTGGTTTGGATTTTCCTGATCAACAAGGAGCCAAGGATGCTTGATTTGAAAAAAATAATGGCTATTGTTTTTGAAGCATTTACTATGTCTGGCTTTAAGTTAAACTTCATGCACTGTGTCATTTAATCTTAAAAACAGTAAGATGAGCCCTGGTCAGGTAGCTCATTTGGTTAGAGCATTGTCCTGCTATGCCAAGGTTACAAGTTCAATCTCTGAGCAGGGCACATGCAAGAATCAACCAATGGGAAAAAAATCAACCAATGAATGTCTAAATAAGTGGAACAACAAATCAATGTTTCTCTCTCTTCCTCTCTCTCTCTCCCCGCTCCCTTCCTCTTTCTCTCTAAAATCATAAATAGAAATTTTAAAAAAAACAGCAAGATGAGGTAGGCACCAGTATTATTTGCATTTTATAGATGAGGAGATAGAGGCTCAGAAATTTAAGTCATTTAATTTGATGTTCCATTGTTAATAAATGACACAGCTGTCATTAAAACCCAGGTCCCATGGATTCCAAACCCCACTCTCTTATAGACCTTAACTTTAACCTGTTTTGTAACAGATTCTTAAACTTCTAGTTTTATGAACTTCACTGTGTCTCCCTAAGCCATCACAGACCATGTGCCATTAATGTCTGCTCAGATCTCTTCAGCCAGCATGTTAATATGCATATGTACATATGCGTGTGAGTGTGTGTATATATGTGCAAGTTGGAAACACCGAAGATCAGTACCCTCTCCACCTAATAATGCCTTATTTGGGCTTAAAAATCCCCTGGATACGTTTTTTAACTTTAATAATTGTACTGTCCTCTCAAGAAGAGATGACCTTACTAAGTGTCATTTCTTGGTAAATAAAGCTCTGCTCCTGTTGACTTTTGATTCATCATCACACTGATATTTAGTGTCAGTCCAGTGTGTTGGACGAGTAAGCAGTCTTGAGCTCTTATAAAGGGAAACAGGTGGCTGGTTACATTGGACCTATTCCCTTTGGCAGAGATGGGGAAACTGCAACTAGTATTTAGCATTTTAATTGACACTGGCATTTGCGGAACCATTTTTCTCTTCAAAATTCTTTTCAAACAAGGGGAAGCCAAAATAGAAAATGTTATAACTTCTTCCTGTGTCATGTACATTTAGCTCCTTCAGAAGATGAGGCTTCCCTTTTCTTTGCATCGAATATCGCATTTGAATGCTCCCAAACTAATATTCAGTCATCAAATCAGATGCACACAGGTGTTTAGCATATCGGGGAGAGTAAATGCTTTTGTCAACTTTTTAAACTTCCCTCACAATCACCAACACTCTCCAAATAGAATCTGCTGACTTCAATGGCAGGGTCAGTGTTGCAGAGTGACTCATTGCCGGATAGAACAAACAAGTTCAACAAAGGCGGTTTCAAGATGTAAATGCTGTTTCCTTATTGCCAGTGAAAGCTAGATTTTTCACTAGATAGAACTAAAAAGCCTGTATTTGGGGGCTCCTGCTGTTTCAGATAACCCCGGGCCTCAAGAAACACACACAACCTCTTACAACTGTTTCCCTCCCCTTCCTCTTCCAACTCCTAGAGTGCACCAGATGCATTCAGTTCCTCAGTGAAAATACCCCTGAACCTGATCCAGCACAGCTCTCACCCACGCCACTTCCCAGAAGCTAGCCCTGCCAAGGTCTCCAGTAACATGCTCACTGCCAAAGCGAAATGGCACTTCTCCATCTTGATGCTCCTTGACCTATGTACAGAATTTGACACTGCTGATAACCAATTACACAACTCTCTCTTCTTGGCTTCTGAGCTTCTTTCCTCATTTAGTCTGCCTCTCACCTCGTCTGCTTTAGAGACCCTTCACCCCTCATCCCCTAGCTTACGCTTTCTGTGGGACTACCCCCATTGCTTTGCAAATTAGCTATTTCATGTGTTGTGGCTGCACTGATGGCAGAGGCTGTGCTTTATTCATGTTGGAATTCCAGTGCCTAGACAGTGCCTTGCAAAATAACGCAACTCAAAAAAAAAAAAGATTGTTGAATTAATGTACATATCTAATAGATCAATCTCTGCATGCACTTCTGCCCTGCACGTTGCATCTGCTGAAAGACAAGTTGCATGAATAATTCATATTAAACAGAAATCTATCATTGTCTTTAACTTTTCCCACACCCAACATCCATGTATCAGTAAAGAACACTGATAAATAACAAAGCTCCCAAATAAAACAACTCACTGACTCTCAGTTGTTTTTCAATTTCTATTTCCAGTTCCTAATTAAATCTGTTTTTTCAGTGATTACATTTTCTGAATCTGATTTGCCTTTGTTTCAACTCTTCCAATGGGTTTTTTTTACAGGATAAATTTAAAAAGTACTCTGTGTTCAATTGGCATTTTGTATAGTAACTACTTGCTCCAATGTATTGCAGAGAGCAGCCAATTAATATTTGTTGAGTGATGGCTGCATGAGCAGCTGGATTATATGTACTGTTTCTCAGGATGATCAGTAAGATGGTCCAGACAAGTAAATTAGCTGTTCCATTGTCTATTGAGTTTATTCATTTTAATGCCCAAATCATTATTTGAGATGACATAATCAAAGTAAAACAATTTGTTATTTTAGTGGGAAAATAAGGATTTGATTCTATCAACTGTTAATTTTGTCTTATGGTTTATATGTAATCCTTTATCTCCTGTTTGGATAACCTTGGACTCATTTCCCCAGAATCCTAAGTTACAATTTTTCTTTCCTGGAAGTTTTCAGTTCTTCTACCAAAGTTACCTTTCTCACCTGTCATTTGAGTATGCCAGACTTTTTCTGAGGCCATAGAATTTTTTAAAATTTGTCCTATAAATCATTTATAAGATATTCTTGCTCACTTGCAGTCTTTTATTCTAATTTCTAAAAAATGCCTTGCTAGCTATGTTCTCTTTTCTTGTATTCCCTCTGACTGAACCACATTATGTGCCTGCTTACTACTCTTTCCCTGTGACCCTTTCAGGTTATACCTTCTCCCATTGGATAAATGAATGAATGGACAGACAAACAAATTCACTTCCTACGGAAGTTAAAAAATTACTCAATATAACCTGCTGGCATCAAGAAGTTACTTCTTAATAACATTTTCTTTTTGATAGTTACCCTTCCTTCTATGTGTTTCTTTGTTTTATTATCATCAGTTTCTCATTGTAAACTTTAAAAGGAAGAAGCAATATTTATTAAACGTGTTCTAAACAGTTTCTAACACTCTACTATAAGGATATAGGCAATTAAAACATTATTTATGTCTATTAACAAATTATTATGTATGTACC
>VMDR010013903.1:0-24319 GCA_007922815.1 Macrotus californicus | reverse complement strand
CCAGCCTTCTTCTACCTCCCTGTTTGCCTGGCTGAGCACTGCCTATCATGCAGATCACAGTTTAGATATCACTTCTTCCAGGAAGCTCTCCTTGATTTCTCACCCTAAAGTCTAAATGAGGTTCACCTTTTCCAGTTTCCATTCTTTCCTTGTCTCATCACTTGTCTCACTACTATAAATATCTAGTCCCCCTACCAGAACAGAAGCCCCATTAGGGCAGGGAGTATACAACAGTATTCACTATCAGATCCTCATCATGAACTAGCACAGTGTAAAAGTTTTGATGAATAAACCACTATCTCAGCCTTGTCATTTACTTGTGTATAATAGACATAACAGTAGCTAGCCTCATAGGATTGCTTGGAGAGTTAACTCAGTGTGTAAGTAGCCCAGCATATACCTTGCACAGAGAGGGTGCTCGGTAAATGTTAATTCCCTTCTCCATCATTTTAGCCTTTCTAAGAGATTTGTTTCTTATGGAGTCACTTTTCTGCTATTCACTAACTTCATATCACTGATTACCATTAATAAAGCTAATAACATGTATTCCTAACTATAAATTCAAATTTTGTTCTGATTATTTTGCTCAATTAATAATTCTTGATTTTTCAGTTCATCAATATATAATTTTGAACATCTAAAGAAGTTTGTATTAAGCTATAATAAATCATTGATAAAATAGTAAACAGACATTAAACCTGCAAAAAAAAAAAAAAAAGCTAATAATATCCTAACTGGATCCTCAGGAGACCAGAACAGCTCAGGGGTTAATGATAATCTGTCTCAGCCTGACAGGAATTCTTGGGTCACAGTCACCACAAAAACCTCTTTTTTTTCTTAGTAGCTGTCAACACAGAAATAAAGTGATTAAAAGTATTAAATATCATATGTAATAAATAGTGCCAATATAAAACAGTGTCCCAAACATTTCCTTTGAGTAGCTACCTTTTGCATTAATTGAAGCAAGAAGTGCTTGACTGAACACCTACTTAGTGTCCCGCTCATAAACACACGTGCAGCCTGGGTTCACTGGCTCGGTGGGTTCAAATCACTTGGTGCCAATGTTATCGATGATACAGGGTTAATGCTGGGGCTGTAGTGGGAAGGGCGCCACTCCAAGCGTCTGTGTTCTCCACAGGCAGGGACACAGGGTTTGGCCAGGGTGTGGGTGAGTGGACTGCAGGGTCTTGCACCAAAAGCCGCTTGATGGAGACCCTGGCATTGCAGTGCTGAAAGGGGTGGGGACTGGTCCTGCTGGGAGCATAAGGCGTGGCACAGCACTTTTGTGGAACATCTGTCACGTATGAGGCAATGTAAAACGCAATGGTGACGGGTGCAGGCCCCACACTGAAGCAGCATGGGCTCTGACTCCAGCTCTGCCATCCCCTATGTATCCTTGGGCCTCTGACTGGCTGCTTCTTTATTTGAAAAATGGAAATGATAACAGCACCCGACTCATTTGGTTGCTGTGAGAATTAAATGCATCTGATTCACTTGGCACCGTGACAAATTTTAGATATTATTATTGTTACTATTACTATTGTAATCCATGTGTGATATAATTTCATCTTCACCCTGGTCCTATTGAGTTGGCATTATTATCCTACTAGAAGGCTCACTGAATTTAGAGACAAGATATTTAGGTTCAAAAGTTGTTTAGAATGGCCCAAATCCAGAACATGGACAACACCAAATGCTGGTGAGGACGTGGAGCAACAGGAATTCTCTGCCATTGCTGGTGGGAATGCAAAGTGGTGCCGCAGCTTTGGAAGGTAGTTTGGCAGTTTCATACAAAACTAAACAGACTTTCACCACATGATCCAGCGTTTGTGCTCCTTGGTATTTACGCAAAGGAGTTAAAAACTTATATCCACACAAAACCAGCACATGAATATTTGCAGCAGCTCTATTCATAATTGCCAAAACTTCAAAGCCACCAAGAAGTCCCTCAGTAGGTGACAGATAAGTAAACTGTGGTCCCTCCAGACAATGGACTATTATTCAGTGCTCAAAAAGAATGAGCTATCAGGCCATGAGAAGACACAGAGGACCCTTAAATTCATGTGACTAAGTGATAGAAGCCAATCCGAAAAGGCTACATACTGTATGGTTCTAGCCCTGCGGCCTTCTGGAAAAGGCAAAACTACAGAGACAGTAAAAATGTCAGTGTTTGCCAGGGTTCAGGGTGGCGGATCAGCAGGAGGAGCACAGAGGGATTTTAGGGCAGTGAAACTACCCTATATGATGCTACAGTGGTTGATATGTGTCTATAAATCTGTTCAAACAAATTTGTGTTGTCCATGGAACATACAACATTGAGAGTGAATGTATACTATGGACTTGCAATAATTAAAAAAAAAAACCCACAAAACCTGTCCCAGTGATTAAGTAGCCGAGTCACCTTAGAATATGTATTCAATCTCTGCAGAAGCCCATGTTCTTCTCCATAAAATGGGAAGACAACCCAGGAGAGGTCACAATGAGTTTAAATAAGGTCATGCATTAGAAAGTCTCTGGCTCAGGATTGGTGATCCACAAGCTAAGTGTTAGAGCCAAGACTAAGAGGCATCCACTGTAGCTGGCAGGAGGGGGCCCTAGCTTGCAGGAGGTGTCTGTTCTGGGAGGCACAGAGCCAGTGCTGAAGGAGGGGAGGAAGCTGGCAATGTTTACATTCCTAATTACAGGAACCAAGGCTTCAGCACAGCCAGGTGTCATTCCAACAGACAAGGTTAATAGGGATGCGAATGCGCCCAGCTGCTCTGCCACGACAGGCAAGTAGCCGAAGTCAGAAGAAACAGCCAGTAGCCAGGCTGTGCTGGTCAATGTCAGCTGTTGGAGAAATGGGTTACAATTCAATCTCCCAGATTCTAAGTGTCTCCCACAGCCTCCTCAGTGTTGTAGTAGGTCTGTTTCACAGGAAGGTCCTGCCACAGGGGTGTGGGGACCGGCAGGGCAGAGCTGAGTCAGACATTTGGCCAGTGGCTTCCAACACTGTCCCCTTCCCCCCACCTCCACCTGGTGGTGATGTTCAGGAAGAAGAAAGGAGGTGGCTGTTACAGCACAAGCTTCAGAGTTCACATCCTTGGGCTGGACCCTGCCTCTGCCACTTTCAAGTCCTATGGACCACAGCAAGCCACGTACCCATTCTGGAATTCAGTCTCCTCATCTGCAACATGGGAATAGTCCTTCCAGAACTATTGCTGTGAGGATAGAGCACTTTTAGGCGAGTAGGAAACTAACTCAATAAATATCAGTGGAAATTGTGAGCAGCATGGCTTTAATGGGCTACCTGGGCAAGTCCTGAGCCTGGGCATCCATCACTTTGCAGCCCGTGCCCTGCCAGCCACAGACACTTTAACCAGACCGATTAACAACCTGTTTCTGATCAATGATTTATGGTTTATGTTTCCCTGTTAATGGAATGTAATTGCCAAGCCCAAGACGGAGCACGGTGGCAAAACAAACCGCCATCTGAAAATTATATCCTGGGTCCCATAAGTAAAGCTGCCGTCACGTACCAGGATGTCTGTGACCAGAGGTGAGTGCCGCCAGGCCTGGCCTTCAAGGGGCTTGTTTTGCTTGAAGGTGGAGGAGGCGCTCCTTGCCAGCGTATTCTTCTCCATAAAAATTAACGCCGTAACAGGATGCCAAATGGCTTCAGCTAATGTACTTTTGAATGAGGACTAAATGTTACTCATAAGCATCAGTGTCAGGACTAAAATAACATTTTCATAGGTACTGTGAGCATAAACGGCAGTGCTGACTCAAACAAGACTGCCACCGAAGTGCATTGTTTCCCTCCAAGTGGCGCTTGGTTGTGCCTCTGGACTCTTCTGTTTTGCGACATTGGGGCGAGGGAAAATTAACTAAAAACAAAAATGAAAATAAAACACTCCCCAACCTTCAGTCACATCATCTTTATAATGGGGCTAATTATAAACCCAACCTCAGAGAGACGTTGCCAACATTAAGCCCACCTATTCTTCATCCATAATGCGAGGTTTCCATCCCTGGCGCTGGGGACACAGCAGTTATCCAGACAGAAACAACCTGCTCTCACGGAACTTACACTCACTCTTGTGGGAGAAGACAGGCAATAGGAAACAAATATGCGTTGGATACTGTATTAGAAGAGGCACCTGTTATTGAGAAAAATTAACCAGAAGGAGGCAAGTGGGAGCACCAGTGGGGCTGGGGGGAATGCAGGCAATTTTAAATAGGGTGGTCAGAGGTGACCATACTGAGGTGACCTTTAAACAACCCTGAGGGAGGTGGGTCTGTATAGATCAGAACTTGAGTCAGGAGCCAGACTCACATGGCTGTCACTGTTACTGAGTTGTTGCTGTTGTTACTGGGAAGACGGTGTGAAAATAGGTCTGTGAGGGAGCTTTCCAACTGCCGAGGGTGTCAGCCCAAGTCGATGGCCTCTCGTGCATAAACATCACAGCAGACTTTTGACACCGGTCCTGCAGTCAACAGTGATTCTAAGATGAGTACAGTGGGCGGAAGAAGCTGCACTTGACCCCAGCAAGCCCAGAGTGTCCCGACACATCTGTTTCACAGAAAGTCCCCACGACCTGCTAGAGCGTCCAGCATGTGGCGGACAGCCAGGCATATTTGTGTAATGACCAAACAAGGTCAGGGGATGTGGGAGGCCAGCAGAAGCCTGGGTTTTCCAATCGCTACCTGAATTCTCAAAAGTCTATCTTGTCAGTGTAGTCCCTGACTTTCTAGAGATTCCTAAAGAGTTGAAAATCTCAGATTTTTGTCTCCTCTTTCTAGAATCAGAAGACTGAAATTAAAATCTGGGCTTCCTCACACTTGCCACTTCCTAACTAGCTGTGTGATGTTGGGAAATGTCACTTTCCCTTAAGTGCGGATTATAAGAGTGCGTGATGAGTCACAAAAACCAGCACGGGGGTAGAAATGAGACTTACATGCAGGTCTTTCTGACTTCACATTAGGATGAGAGCATGGCTCTGTTAGAAGTACAAGGGTATGTAAGAAAACTTAAGACTCCACACAACTCGACTCTTAGCTTTCTATCTGAATGTATTTCTGACAGTGAAGGGCATGGACTCTTGATTCAGGGAGGACTCTTACACAAGTTACTACCTTCATCTGCAAAAGGAGAATCCAACTGACCTTGCATCACTGAGGGGGTCAGAAATACAAATATGACACAGGCACATGCTGAGCGCTCTTAGCACATGAATGGCTTCAATTCTGACAGCAAAGTGGTACTGTCGTCTCCACTTTGCAGAACAGGAGACTGAGCCGTGGAAAGTAGGTTTTGACCGCTGCCATACAGCTAGAAAATTCTGATAAAACGCAAGTAGTCTGACTCCAGATCTTGTGCTCTGAATGTCTACTACACAGAACCTGTAAAGGAGCTAGATCCCTTCTGGCCACACAGGAGGTATGTGATCAAGAGACATGAGCCTTGACATTTGGGTAAGGCAAACCCTTTCCTTAGTGCCTGTACTTGTGGCTCTTGCTCGCACTTCTATGCTCCCTGCCTCAAGAGTCTTTCCTGTGTCTCAACATAGTGTCCTTCACGTTTATCAAGGTTAAAAGGAAGCCAATAAAGATGGTAATGGGATGAGTGAACTGATCTTAAACTCCAAATATTCACCTAAAGTGCAAGTAAGTTTCTTTGTTTCCTTGTTTGCTGCTTTGCTGCCTGACGATACCCCTCACCTCTTCTTCAGGAAACAGTCTCCATTTTTCTTCTGAGTGAGCCATCACATCCAGGTACCAGTCCAGGTGGTTTGTCTGAAGTGAAACTGCAACCCTGAGCTCCAGGAATAAGACGCCATCCAACCTGAGCCAACAAATATACCTCAAGATGTTTGCTAAACTGATATTGGGAAACACACATTTTTTATGTTGCAGTGGCCAAGCAGCTAGGGTGTAAACCCTGCAGTTGCCTGTGATCATTTTCCCCTCACTGAGGAGAGCCTGGATGAGAATCAAGAGGAAAACAAAAGGAGACATATGCCCAACTGCATTGTTTGAATTCCTGGATCCAGCCATACCCGAATCTGTTAAATGCTCCAATACATTTTTTCCTAAAGCCATTTTGATTTGGGTTTTTGTCACTTGTAGTTAAAAGACTCTTAAAGCACACACATCCTTTAAGATTTTGGCCCTGCAGCCTAACTCTTTTGTAATTTTCTGTTACAAAGAAGGTATTCTGTTACCCAAGAGATCTACAGACTCTTTAAGGACAGCAGCAGATTCCATTCCAAGGCACTGAGGGTACTTAGTGTCTGATCACATTACGTAAAAAAGCCTTTTCCACAGTCTTGGGCCTTTATGTTTACAGCTTCTTTGGTGTTATGGACAGAGAGAGGGATACTAAGCCAGGTTCTGGTACAGGTTTAGCAGCTTCCCTACTGAGTGGCCCACGGCCAAGTCCTTTTACCTATCTAAGCCTCAGTGCCCTCACAGAAACGGGAGAAAATAATAATGTCTAGGACTTTGTGTGTAAAAGTGAAATAGTACGAATCATTTCTTGAAAGAGGCAAGCACTCCCTCCCCGTTTCCTTGGCCCTTACCTCTGTGTCTATGCACACAGGCAAAAGTACCTGCTGCTCCAGGCAAACGAACAAGTGGGAAGGAAGCTGTCCAGACCGACACCTGGAAGACAATGGAGACCCGTGGGCCTGGCCGATGCAGCGCAATGGGAAGAGCACCTGCAGCACGTGGGGCCCTTGTGCAGTGAAATGGAAGGATGTGTGGGCCAACCATGTGCAAACGGCACATCACTACAAGGATGTGAATCAGGGGATAAGCTTTCCTTAGGCCAGCAAGCAGTTAAAATCCTTCTCAAAACTCAAACAAACCCCTGCGTACATGTTTTCCTTCCCTGGGCCAATAAACTGTGACAGAATGCACAAACATTCATGGAGCACCTCCTACGTTTTGGACACCATGCCACACATTTCACACAAACTTCCAATCATCACAATTCATGCAGAAGACATGTACTGATTCCTGGCCATAGGCCTCTCACTGGGGGGTGAGGTTAAAGGAATGGCCCCAAGAAGCTCAGACTGGGGAAGGAGAAGAGTATGCATGATTCTTCTGAATGGAGCCCCATGTGGCAGACACTGCCAGCTTTTCCGTACTCCTGGGACATACCAGCCAGAACCAGTGGCTGATGGGAGTTGATGCCCAAAGGCCCAGCTCCCTGGCCTCTTGGGTGGGATTCCCCTGAGGACCAAGTTGTATGTTGACTCCCAGACTCCCCAGTGGGATTAAGATCCCACAGGGCTAACCCACCATGGGATGGCTTCCCCGTTTCCTCTCCCTTCGCCACCCCCTTAACGCTGTCTCCTGGAATCAGATCCAGATATAATATTTGTGCATGAGTCGCCATCTTAGGGTCAGCTTTTGGGACAACCCAAGCTGAGATATCTAGTCCGCTTTACAGATGAGGAAACTGAGGCTAACGGTAACATGGGTGCATCTCCCAAGCCCTCCCAGTTGGATACTGAGGAACCCCGGGTACTCTTGGACCCAGGGAACCCAGTGAGCAGCTCCAGATGAGAGGACCTCTTCCGGGATTCCCCACCTTTGACTCCAACGCTGGGAAGCACTGCTCTCTTCCCCCCAGAAGATGAAACACCAGGTCACACTAAGTGCTGGATAGAGCACTTTACTCATCTTCATTAATACTCATTGAGATTCATTGAGGGCCAAGTGCTCGCCCATGTCATGCAATAAATATTGACTCAGGACAATGACATGGATCATAACCTCAGATGCCTGGTTGTGAAAATGGAGGCAGACACTTATCCTCAGATCCCACAGCTGAAGGAAGCAACTCGAGGGGTTATGAGAATGGGGGTTAAAAAGAAAGAAGGCTAGAACACCAGAGGGTGTCTCCCTAACTCACCCTTGTCTTCTCTCTGCAGTTTCAGCCCCACCTGACCTTGAGGTCATTCTTGACTGGCCTTGAGTTCACCCACCACTGTCTGTGGGATAAGTTTGCTGCTGTGGCTGCAGCCTCTACAGTGGCCCCAGCCAAGATGCTTCCTGCTGGTCATTCCATGTGAAGTGCCCCCCTCACCCCAAATGTGGGCTCTACTCCCTGCTCATCTGACAGAATATGGCAGCCTGAGGTGGGGCCCTCTGTGATGAGAATGTGCAGTCCTCACTTCCTCTTTTGCTCACACTCACTCTGGTGCTTTTACTTGATCACTCTGAGGAAAGCCATATTGTGAGTTGCCCTATGGAGCCATTCATGTGGCTGAGAACTGAGGGCAACCCCTGGCCAACAGAACTGAATCCCACCAATGACCATGGGAGTGACCTTGAAAATGGATGCCCCGCCTAGAGCCTAAGATGACCAGAGCCCCAGCGAGCCCCTGATTGTAGCCTGCAGACTCTGAGACAGAGGAATCAAGTAAGTCATGCCTGCATTTCTTGACCCAGAGAAACTGGGAGATGCTTCATACATGTTTAAGTCACAGAGTTTTAAAATGATCTACTACACAGCAAGAGATAACTAATCCAGATGCCTTCTCATAATCTTCATTGTCATCCCACTTGCTGGCGAGGCTAACAGGACCACAGTTAGTGCTATTACCAGTTCTAATTCTACTACTTCCCCTAAGACTGCAATGCCAGGCACAGAGTAAGTGCTCAGCAAATATTGGACACTGTCAGTTTGTTTGGGCTGCTATAGCCAAATACCATGGCTTATGGTGCTTTCTAAACAACAGAAATTTATGTCTCACAGTTCTGGAGGCTGGAAGTCCAAGATCAGGGTGCCGGCATGATCCGGTGAGGGCCCTCTCCTGGGTAGAAGACTTCTTCTTCTTAATCAGGGCACTAATCCCGTTCATGAGGGCTCCACCCTCATGTTCTACTCACCTCCCGAAGACCATGCCTCTTAACACCATCACCTTGGGGTTTAGGATATCAGCAGATGAATTTTGGTGGGACATAGGCATTCAGACCAGTGTATTACCATCATCATTATCTTCATCACTGTTTAACAATTACTACTGTGAAGCAATTTCCGTATACTAGGGGTAATAAGCCCTTCACCTATATTGTCATACTTAAATGTCACAACTGCTCTTTTCAAGATGCACATCTGTTCCCACATCTTGACTAAAACACTTTATTGATTTTCCAATTCTCTTACGATATAGGCCAAAATCCCTAATTTGTTCCAGGCTTTCTGCCACCCTCTGTGTCAGCCAGTCTGGCTTTTTTTAGGTCCTCAAACATCCTGCTTCCTCCTGACTCAAGACACCCACACCTGCCCACTCCTGTGTGTGTGGGGCTCTCTTCCTCATCGGCCCTCATCCAGAGAACTCTGCCTCTGAGCTCTCCGCACTTTCCTGCCCAGGTCAAAGGCCTTGTTAAAGACTCTCAGACATCACAAACATCTCTTAACAGCATCTTTCCAAGAGCAGCTTTTCTCTATTTGTTGATTCTTTGGTTAATGTCTATCTCCCTCCTGGGACCCTGAACTCCGTCAGGGTAGAAACTATGGGCACTTTCTTTCATGGAACATTTTAAGTGCCTTGTTCAGTGTGCCATTTCCTTCCTGCTCCCCAGTAGACCTGCACAAAGTAGGTACTCAGTGTGTACTGAATAAATGAGGCAAAGTCTGTTTTCCATACTTTTAAACGAGGAAGCTTGCAGAGGCTGAGGAACTTACCCCAGAGCACACATCTAATAAGTGGCAAAGCTAGGATTTGCACTCACACAGTATCACGGGTTAAAATCTTTATGTATCCCTTGCACAAAAAAGCATGGCATGCCTCAGGCCCCAACCGTCCCCTTTTCTTGATAAATTGGAGACCAGAGAAAGTACTTTTCCTGGACTTGCCTGAAACACCTGTTTCTTATTAGACAAAATCCACAGAATGTAAGAACGTATTTGCCCTGAGCTTATGACCCGTGGGTCATCTTTTCTGTGAACTAAGAAGAGTTAACTAACCTCTTGAGTGTACTTCTCCTGACTTCTGAGACTTTCAGCAATCTTTTCTGGAAACTGACTGCAATGACCTAGACTTCTTAGGACTACATTCCCTGTTTCTCAGGAGCACATACCATCTCTGACAACTGCCAGGAGTCTGATGCAGTGTGAATGTTAGCCTTTCTCCCCTGCTATCATGGAAATAAAGGTTTCTCTTCACCTGTTTTCTGGTGATTTGACTGTAACACAGTGATTCTAAAAATGTGACTAGCAACATCTGGATTACCTGGGAACTTGTTAGAAATGCAAATTCTCTGGTCTCATTCCACCTCCTCCTGCATCACATACTCTGAGGGGCCAGCAATCTGTTTTCTAACAAGCCCGTAGGTGATTCTGGTACATGGCTAGAGTCTGAGAACCACTGGCTGACAGACTGTTCAATTAACCCGACACACTTGCCTCCCCAAGAAAAGCTCTTCAGCAGAGGGAGAGTTGAGTTCGAGCCTCAGGAAAGAAGTTAGGGGTTGGAATATGGGCTCGCACAGAAGAGAAGAGCACCAAGATGATGGGTGAAATCTGTGAAAAACAAAGGAAAGAATGAAAACAGAGATCTATGCCTTAGTAAATGTAGTTTTTAAGGGGAAAGGAAGAAACTAATGGACACAGAAAGAATAGCCAGAAAGAATGTGCTGTTATGGAAGCTAGGGGGGGAAATGAACTTGAAGTAAGAGGACCTGCTCCCAAGCCAGGTTTATGTCCACCGTCACCATTTGGCAATCTCAAGTAAACAGCTTCACTTCTCCAATGCTCTTCATACCCCACCATGTCACTGAAATCACTCTGTCTGTGAACTCTGAGCCACCATCTAAACATTCAGACCAATAGTCTTGGGGGCATTTCTCACCCTTGAACACTCTATCTCCCACACGCACCGTTTGCCTCCTAGCTATTCTGAAACCCTTCCTTCACATTGTCTAACCTCCTCTGTAACAAGCAACTCTTAAACGGCAGGCACTTACACATGTATGTTCATATATCAGGCCTCACAGAGTTCCCACAACCACCTCCCCACGTAAACACGAGACACTTTATATGCAAGGAAACAAGCAGAGAACATTCAAGTCACTGGCCCAGTGCCACAGAGTGGGCTGGTAGCACAGAATGGAAACCCAGTAGCCTAACTTCAGAGCCCACAACCTTGATGTTGCATCCCACCTGCACCATGTGATGCTGACACGGCACACACACCTGCAACCCTGAAATAGGAGTCTCCCTCTCAAATGACTGGCTGGGAGTCAGATAAGAATTCACCTGGTAGACCTTGCTGTTCTGAAATGAAGCCCATTGTCCCAGTCTCTATGGATCATGGTGTGTCCCACTGGGATCCTGAATGACTTAGGACTGAAGATGAAAGAAGCCGTGCAACCCCCACAGCCTCGTGTTACCCTTTGGCCAACCTCCATGCCCAAACGCCATCTGTGTGAATCCATTCCTCGGGTTTCCAGAAACCTGACTCTCAGGCTAGTGCACTGACGTTATGCAGCATGTACTCCACACTTTCATCATTCATTCATTAACTCACGACTCTGCGATGGACTCCTGCGACATGTGGGCCTGATTCTGCTGTGGACTGAGGGGCCTCCGCCCTTCACAGACTCCAGCATCCACCATGAATTACAACACACAGAGGTGATCGTGGATGGACAAATAGTGAGAGGGTGTTTAGAGACTCAAAGAGGGAGATGAGGGACATTGCTGAAGGAGGCAGACTGGGGAAGAGAAGGATCCAGGCACAGGGCAAGCACTGGGAGGGCATGCAGACTGGTGTGAACCACGAGCCAGACTTGCCCTGAGGTTCCCCATGCTCCACCCCATGTGCCATGCACAGGATCCTGGATATAGGCATTGTTTTATCCTCACTTACAGCCAAGGGTAAGCTAAGGTCACACAGAGCAGGGAGAGCAGCGCTGCCTCACACTGGAGGCTGGGCATGCACAGGGAAGGGAGAAACGGCTGGCCGGGCCGCAGCTCAGGCGCCAGGCTGATGGTGGAGCAGGAAGCTGGACTCCGATGCTGGAGGAACTCCAATAGCAGCCTTATCCTCTGTCTCTACTCTGTCTCTCTCCCTGCCCTCTACTCATTTTTCTTTCCCTAGTTCTTACTATTCTGGTATCACATACCTCCCTCTACTGGAATGGAAGGTTGGGAGCGGGTTTTTACCTGTTTTCTGCACTCTTGTACCCTCAATGTCTACAACACTGCTTGTCACCTGGCAGGTGCTCAATAAACATTTGCTAATAAATGAGACTAGGGACTAGGAGGTCAGTCTGTGGACACAGGCTTTTTCAATGGAGATTAAAGGGAAATGCTGGGACCAGTTTTATTTTAATGACAGCAGTGGCCAGGGAGACATTTGGCCCCAGGAAGTAAAGCAGGGCACCTGTTCGTGACAAGGGAACAGAGGCTGAGGCAGCAGACAGGATGACCCTGTGTAGTTGCCAGATGTTGCTCCAACTCAAGGACTTTTAGCAAACATGGCCTGACTTCCTTCTTGGGGCCTTTGGAGGCACATGGGTGGCTCTTTGTCAAAGAACATCAAGGACGTCAGAACCTAGCCTGGCGAGTGAAGGGCAGAGGACACAGTGAAAATGGAGCCATCAGTTGGTCTCCCTCTGGCAGTCCCGGAGCCTCGCTGTGTCCTGGATGATTCACACCCTGGGCTGCAAGGGGTGGGACGGAGTGAGCTTTCATCACGCGGTTCAAAAGAGTGTGCAATTTAAAACTGAGGAGTTTTTATTTGTGGAACTTTTCCTTTAATAATTTTGGACAGCAGTTGACTGTGGGTAACTGTAACTGTGGAAAACAAAACCACAGATAAGGGGAGAGGTCTGTAGTTACAACAGAGACTGGCCTGCAAAGCCTGAACTATTTAGTTTTGGGCCCTTTACAGGAAAAAGTTGCTGACCCCTGCCCAGAAAGTGCCTCTGTTCTTTCTTCTAATAGCTGGGATTTCTGAGACTGTAAAAACCAACTATCCTTGTCTTAGCCTATTGAACGTTATGTGACAACCATTCCCCGTCCTCAACTCAAAGCCAGCTTTAGCTAGCACAGTACTCATTAGCAGCTTGAGCACCTCCTGGGTATGGGACAATCTAAGGACAGCCTCACTCTCTACCACGTTCTTGCATAGTAGACATTTTTCTCACCATTTTTGCAGATGAAGAAACAAAAGCTCGAAAATGTGAAGTCATTCCAGGTGACACAGCTAGTAAGTGATGAGGCCAGTTGCACACCTAGCCAGACTCCTCCAAAAGCTTGGCTTTTCCCAGAACAGTGTGCCAAGTGTAAGGGAGATCTCTCAGGAAGGCTTCAGGCCGAGGACAGCAATCTGTGTCTGACATCACTGGACGCAGCAGGACTCCCACCCAGAAGTACTTGGTGTCCCCCATCCCAGCCACGAAGGAGTGTGAATCAGCTGTCAACAGCTGCAAGTGCTATGTGCTAATTAAAAAATAAACAATCTTCTACTTCCCTTTTGTGGGCCAAGTGCCATGGGACCGGGGATTTGAATTCCAAAGTAGACAGCAGCTTGCTACAGTGCTGACAGTGCAATGTTTGGGGATGGGGTTCTCAAAATCAACCAAGGACAGGTTCAGAAACTTGAACGTGATTCTACGGGGGCGACTCTTTAGAAAGAAAGTTTGACTTTGGACAGGAGAATACACTGATGCGTATGTAAAGAAAGACCTTTAGCTTCTAGGGCCTGTTAGTTTTACTTACCGAATCAGTATTGAAGAGAAATCCAGCTGGGCCATGTTTAAAGAAATAGGGCACAGAATGGAGCGAGGATTTAAAGGTGGAAGGAAGAGGGTATGGGGCGTTCAGGGAAGGAATAGCATCTCAGGCCTTTGGAGCACAGACTGCGGGGGTGGGGTGGGCAGAGACGGGCGAGGCAGAAAACAAATTTACACACATTTACACAGGGCAGGAGAAACAAAAGCGCCGACCGTCTGTGATGTGTGGGAGAGGGCCACACAAATTAGATCACCTTGCCATGCTTCAGCAAGTTTGTAAGGCAAGCATTAGCTTTCACTTAAAACATGACAGCTCTGATGATACACCACAAAATTCTGTTAGTATAATAAGAAAAATAACGATATATGCTAAGCACTTAGCCTGAGCCGAGCACTGGGTGAAGTTACTTACAAGGTTTTCTCATTCAGTTGGCCCAAGACCCTAGGAGTGGGGTCTGCAAACTGTTGCCTGTGGGCCGAGCCCCACCGTGAACTAAGGATGCTTTTTACATTATTAAGTAGTTGAAAACATTTTTTTTTAAAAAAAGGAGATTTGGTGATATGAAGAAATTAAATTAAATTGAAATTTCAGTGTCAATAGATAAAATCTATTGGAACACAGTCAGGCTCATTCACTGGCAGGTTGTCTGTAGCTGCCTCGGCACCTTGAGGGCAGAGCTGAAGAGAGGCAGCAGAAGTTGCATGGCCTGAAAAGCCAACACATTTAATCTCTGGTCCATTACAGAAAAGGCCTCTAGACCTGGCCTTGGAAGACGGCTGGGCACTCTTCCCAGCCCCACTTCTCGGGAGCAAACAGAACTTTGGTGAGCACCCTCTCTGTCCAAGCTCGCACAGCCAGCAGGCTGCCTCCTACCCAGCGCTCCTTCCCAAACATCTGTTTGCAGGAAGCAGCAAACTCTCCTGGAGAGTCAGGGATAAGGACAGGCAAACAACCAATAGACATTCCTGGAGAAATAAGGGCAGAACACGTGAAGGGGCATCTCACAAATGATCAATAATGGTTTAAAAAAAAAAGGCATGTGAGCCACTCATGATAAAAATAAATGCAATGAAAATAGATATAATACTTTAAATTATGAAGTTAGGGTACAGAAAAGATTTGTAAAATTCACTGCTATTGAGGGTGTATTTTTCCCGATTTGGTAGAAATATAAACAGGAAAAAAAACTTTCCAGAAATTAAACTGGCAGCACTATTCAACTTCTCTCATTCACTAATAAAATTAGAGAAGTGCCCCTTATTTAGTAACTTTACCTCTAATATTCCATCTGAGATAAATCCTCTGAGACACAGAGAAAGGCCATTGTCTACGTGTCTCCTGCCACACTGTCCATAAATGGCGGGTGGGGGGAGTCTACCACTTGGTAAATAAGGAGACTACGGCATATCACACTACTTAGCCATTGTAGATGTTTTTTAAAATCCTCTTTCTGAAGAATATTTATTGTGTAAATTTTATTCAGAGTGAGCTCAGAAACCATAGAGAAATTTGACAGAGAAGAGACATGCTTGAACTTAACATTTAATGACCTCTTTCCTGACCACATAACAAATAAATTGGGAGAGGGCAAGATGACCGATCGGGAGGCTACTGCAATATTCTAGGTGAGAAAGAATGTTGGCTTAGAGCAGTGTGGTTACGGGAGGAAGGAGAAGTCACCTGGATGTCTTTCAGAAGTAGAGTTGACAGGGTTTGCTGACATATCACTGCATGTAATGACGATAGCAGAAGTCTAGGATGGTTCCAGAGCTTTCCACCTGAGCAACAGGATGAGCAGCATGGCTGTTTGCTGTGATGGGAAAGCCAGAATTGGGGGAGGTTCAGGTAGAGAAAAAAAATGAATCACTAAGTTTGGTTTGGGTTCATTAAGTCCAAAATTATTATTATGGAAATGTCATGTGATTCTATAATTTTGAGTATCAGTGATTGCCTACTATAAATTATTTAAGGACCAGAAGAATATCACTTTATAAATGACATTTTTCTAATTATAATTTTTGTAAAAATTATAAAATAACAAATTCATTATAGAAAATTTGGAAAATCAACATACAGGAAAAATTTCAATTACTTCTAATGCCCTGTCTCATTGGTAACCACTGTTATCTCTTGCCTTTAGAGCACAAATTCCCTGCTATGTTCTCAGAACATAGTCCTCAGTCTCTCAAGGACCCCATGGGGGAGAGTTTCTGTGTCACCCGAGTTTTAAGGATCTGGCATCTTCCTTTGCTGGCTTCTCCCCAGAATACATTTTCCACCCTCAAATCTAGATGGAGGTCCTCTCTGGAGGAACTTCATCGTTTAGTTTCTGGGCTTCAGTTTCAACACAATTTCAGGATGCTACACAGAAGCCGTTCCAGGATGTCATTTTGGAAGTGGCTAGACAGCTCAGCACCTCCGTGTCCTGTGGTGCTAACCAAGGCATCAGAGGGAGACTTAAAACTAGCTTCAGAGGCCAGCAACTCTAGGGGCCACTCAGGCTCCTCTGATGTCTCCCCACATCTACTCTCATAAAAAAAACTGTAACAACCAATGGTGTGATGACTGACAAAAAGTATTTAGATAAACACAGCTCAAAACGCTCAGTTAAAGGTGAGTTCTCAAAAAAGATAGGGTGACAGGGTATGGAGAAATAGGGAGAACATGTAAATTTTAAATCCCTTCCATTGTGTAACATGCCCATATGTAAGGTCTGGTCTCTGGTCCGAGCTGGGAAAGGAGCTGGGGTTAGTCTGATCTGGCCCTGTCCTCACAGCAAAGCCGTCTGCATGTCTAATCTTCAGGGGGACAGAGACTTTCCTTTTTCTCTGACAGCTGGTTTTCAGAGGGAAGGGCCATATATTGAGCATTTAAGTATTGTTACTGCAGTGGAGCGCTCAGGTACACAGGCTAAGTCTAACAGCCTGGGCTGCACTCTGACCACTGTTAGTAAGTCACTTAAATAACTTTTCTGACTCAACTTTCTCACCAACAAAATGGGGATAATAAAAGCTCACAAAACTGCTGAGTCTCTAAAAGGTACTCAGTGAACAGCAGTGTCTGTGTGTGCATAATCATCAAAGCATTCAAGGTCCACAAGTCATTCCATTTCAGAGGAGGAACTTAAGGTGCAGAAGGTCAGATGATGTGCACAAGGGCCCTGAACAGGGTGCTGGGATGTCACATCAACATCGGCCTGGATCCTCTGGGCTATGTCCAGCATCCACACAGCACTCAGGGAGGAAGAGAATGGTACTCTCCTCCGGGCACCTCTTGGAGAAGAGTCTCGAAGGAAAAACCGTCAGGTTTCTTGCACTGGATTTTCTTCTGTTGCACCTTGAGGACCAAGAAAGAGAACCCCTTTTCTGAACTTCAACAGGTGCCTTCAAGTCTCCCATCCTGTCCCCTCCCTTTTGGGCCACACATCTGTGCCTATGACACTCCTCAGCTTAAAACCCCTCCCTGGCCTCCCATGTCACAAGAGATGGGCTCCAAAATCTTGTCCCAATCTGGTGCTAACCTGGTTTTCCAACCTTTAAGAGTCCTGTTTTCCAGCCAAACTGGATGATTGCTAATCCACGTGCACAGGCAGGGCCTCCCGACTCTGCATGTCTGCCTCCCCTGACAGCACAACAACTTTCTACTCTGTCTTTTTAAATGAACCTTGCCCTGTGCACTGGGAGCTCTTTGAGCAAGGATCCGCTCATAATTCACCTACAATGAATTGTCCCAGTTACCCCTCCAGAAATTCCCAACAGCAACAGAGATGGCAACTTTGATATAGTACAAAACTTAGTGAATGTTTGCTGAAAAATAACATATTAGTAATAACAATAACCCAGAGTTATTAAGTCTGTCCCTCACCCTCTTCTAAATCCTTTACATGGAAAGTCATTTAACCCTCACAACCATTGTGATGGGCAGCTCCAGCACGGCTCCCAGGGTCCCTCCTAGCAGTCACACTCTAAATGATCTGTTCCCCAGGGTGTGCACGGCACCTGATAACTTATTTCTAATGATCAGCACACACAAAAGTGTGGGCTAGCACTTCTGAGATCAGGTTACAGAAGACTAGGACTTCTGTCTTGCTGTCTCTGTCTTGCTGTCTCTGTCTCTCTCTCTCTCTGACAAATCAAGCTGACATGCTGTGAGCTGCCTTATGCAAAGGTTCAGGAGTCAAGGCACGACGGGAAGCTCCTGGCCAAGAACTTGGGAGTAACTGCGACCCTTAGCCCAACCATCCTGAAGGAAGTGAATCCTGATAACACCCTCTTGAGTGAGCATGGAAACTGATCAACCTCAAGCCTTAAAATAACTACATGGCCAACGCCTTGATGGCAGCCTTGAGAGAGGCCCAGGTGGAAGGATCCAGGTAAGCCATGCCTGGGTTCTTGACCCATACAAACGGTAAGGTGATAAATGCTATTGTTCTAAATCACTAAGTTCTGAGGTAATTTTTTGCATGGCAACACACAACTAATACAACCACTTTGGTGCCCCTTTGTAGGTTAATAAAAGAAGGCCCAGGATGGTCCAGGAATTTCCTGCAAATCATGAAGCTAGTGAGCTGCAGAGCCAGGGTTTGAGCTGAGGCAGGCCAGCTCCCTTGTCTTCACCTCTGACTACCACATTGTAATGGTGACAGGGGATGGCTGAATAAAGGAACAATGGATGGCTTTCTCCCCACCCTCTTTGGTGAGGATCACCGCTAAGGGAGCCAAGAGAAGTGGTAGTCTTAATATTAACTCCCCAAATTACATTGTCAGCCCCAGACAGAGCGAGAGTACCATGTCCTGCTGGAGGTAGGCCGGGCTGGAGGGAGTGAACAGTGAGTAGGAAGCGAGTATGATTGAGGATGATCATTATAAACCACTGGGGCCTTAGAACAGGCCTCCGACAGACATACCACCTTCATCAGGTCATATTATACATAACCATTTTATTTCTCTCTCAAAAGAATGTAACATCCTCAAGTATACAGCATTATTATTTTTTGCATCTCCAGTGTTTCTTTGGGGCTTGTCATAAAAAAGAGTACTCTTAAAAGGATGCTCCTAAAAGAAATGAGTGAGTGAATAAATTAAAGGAGAAAGTGAATGAATGGAGGGATGGATGAGTTTATGATGATTACCATATGGATGTATTTACCATCTCATTCATATATAAAATGATCGCTCAAAGGTCAGAGTACTCCCTTCTCTTTAATGCAACTACAGGGAAAGGAAAAGAAAACTGACTTTTATTGAGCACCTATTACATCCCAGACCTTGTCCTGAAATCATGTTTAATCCCCACAGTTGTTTGATTATTTGATTATCCTGTTTTGATTTTGTAAAAAGGAAACAGAGGTCAGACAGGTCACGTGGCCTGCCCGGTGGTACCCAGAGTGCCAGACTTCTGAACCCTTCACTTCCGACTGCAAAGGCCATTCTGTGCCTGCTGAGTGGAGGACGGGGAAGGGAGGTGCACTCAGATCCAAAATGGGAGTGGCCTCCCTGTCCGTTGTTGACGGTGAGAGCGCTGTCCATGTATGCCGTTAGTCCTTGGGAACTGTGCCAGGGACTGTGCTGGTCACAGGGGGACGGTGCGATGTTTGGGGTCTGTCTTGGGTGGAGCTTTGCTCCTGGAAAGCTCAGCAGCCCAGGCTCCTGAACCCAGAACATGTGACTATAAGGTGCTCATACTGAATAATCAGCTCATTTACCTCGGCTCCTCAAGGATCTGAAAGAGGATTATCTGCTCCTTATTCATCGATGGCAAGCTCAAGTTCAAGTTCATGCTATGGCAAGCCCTTCATTTTCCCTGAGGAAAGAAGAAAAAGGGCACAAAACCGCCACCCTTGCAGTGTGCTGGTCTCACATATGCAGACTGCATCCTCTATCGCCGACCTGAGCTGAAAGCTGATGCTCAGAAGGCCAAGGGACCAGCTTGTGTGCAGGGCACAGCCGAGAAGAAGAGGAGCTGGAGTGAAATGAAGGCCACCCACCACCCAGCTCTGGAGCCCAGGCCCCTAACCACAATGCCGTGATGCACACGGACTGCTTTACAAAGCACTTGTACACACACACACACACACACACACACACACACACACTTCAGACCACGCTGCTACCCGCACCAGCCCAACAGGAGAACGTTATTTTTTATTAAGTTAGCTAGAATCATTCATATGTCCAGGATCCCAGAAAATTCCCTGTGTCAAAGAATAAAATATCTATTTCAGACAGGGAACTGCCCAAAGCTTTGTCTCCCAGAGATTCTGAGAGCATGAGAGAAGTACTAAGGGAACACTACATCTGTAGTTAGTAACTCAGATATTGGGGTACAGGTATGTAATGATCAGCAACAGGAACAATGATCACCAGTAATAATCATTACAGCCTTCATTGGACAGTGACCCCACACTACTCTATGCGGCATACCTGTTTTAACCCATTCATTCCTCATAGCAACCTACTGTATGAATTCTAAAGTGGTTTATAATGCGCAGAGCATTAAATGAGTAGCTTCAAGTCATATGGCCAGTGAGGGACAGAGGCAGGATCTGAACCCAAGCAACCTAGGTCTAGACCTGCACTGTTAGATACTACCTGTTGCTACTGATCATCAGCATGAACACAGAATGAAGGCTACATTTAGGAAAATAAAACACAAATGAAGTAACTGGCACGTGCCACTCAACCTCAGTGAATGAGTGGGGGCAAGGGGAAAGGGGAACTTGGAGCAGTCATGTCTCATCAAGGGGGCAGACACTGTCCGTCTCCCAGAGCTTGCTGCCTTGTGGGAAGATGGCTACTGTGTTTCCAGAGGCCCTGGCTTTTCGGATTTGATGTGAAATCCAGATTTTAAATGTCAGCACTGGGCTGGCCATGCAGAACCACCCGTGGGCCACACTTGCTTGCACGCTGCCCATCTGCAGCTTACCCTCAGGAACAGCAGGACCCAGGCCATGAGCCCTCACTTCAACATGCAGTCCTGCCATCGCTGCTTCACTCCGACTGTGACAGCTCTTCTGACCCTATGTTAAGTAAGATCTGCCCCAGCCAGGCCTTTCCCTTCCCCTCCCTCCCCTGAAAGAGCTTCCACTTCTGTAATCACTGAGAGATTAATCCTTCTTCCCTCTGACAGCCCTTCACATATTTTGATCATTGGAATGATTTCTGAGCCGACATAAATCTGATCCCGTCTATCAAGAGTGATAAAGGGGTAACATATGCACAGGCAGATTAGAGTGGCTGAGGGTCACTGCCTTTAGGGCTGCTCGGCAAGGGGGCCTGGCCCCAGGGCTCCCCCGCTGGGCATGGAGGCTCTGAGCCTCCAACTCCCCGCTACCTCTGCCCCAACACCACTGCAAAGTCAGCTTATCTTCCTCCCCTTCCCATCCGAGTCCAGGGGTTGATCCTCAGATTAACTCATCAAAATTAAAGCAAACCGGTGGTACCCTTACTATGGTAAGCAAAGGAAATGGTCTGAAGGGAAACACACCAAAACCCTATAAGAACTATTGCCCACTAAGAGATAGGATTTGTGGACACTTTTTTCTTTTTAATCCTCATTCAAGCATATGTTCATTTATTTTAGAGAGAGGAAGAGAAACAGGAAGAGAGAGAGAAAGACAGACATTGATATGAGAGAGAAACATCAATTGGTTGCCTCCCTTATGCACCCTACCAGGGATTGAACCTGCAACCTTGTATGCATCCTGACTGGGAACCAAATCTGTGACCTTTTTGGTGTATGGGACGATGCTCCAACCAACACAGCCACCCAGCTAGGGCTGTGGGCACTTTTCTTAAGTTTTCGTTTTGCAATTCCTAATTTTCCTAAAGGAACATTGCATCCTTTGTGTAATAAAAGTAAAATATTTCAAATTTCTGATTTTAAAGTAAGAACTATAAAATACATTTCTTGTTCTGGACCAGTGGTTCTCAGACTTGAGCAGCACCAGCATCACCTAGCTGTCTTGTTATAGCTCAGATTTCTTGGGCCTACCCTGAGAGTTTCTGATCTGTAGGGCTGAGAAGAAGTGCAGAAGTTGTATTTCTCACACTGTCCCAGGCAGTGCTGATGCTGCAGGTCCAGGAACCACATTCTGGGAACCAAGGCTCTGGAGCATTCTGAAAAACCCACCAAAGTTAAAGATGGGTCTGCCCAGCCACTTCATCTCAGGACTGAGGGGCCTGCTGAGCCTCCTCTTCTACAGGGCTCCATGCAACATGCTGCAGGTGTATTCCCCTCTCCAAGGCCCACCAGTACCATGTCACATTCATCAGAACTGCCACCAGGTACCCAGGGCAGACACTACACATTACATCACTGCACAGAGAGATGGGCAGATTTGGCCCAGTGGTCAGACACACAGTCCCTGAAGTCAGAACTGATTGAGTTCAAAATACCTATCTCCTTTATGTTCTAGTCATGTGGCCTTGATCATGTCCCTTAGCCTCCCTGGGCCTCAGTTTGTTCATCTGTAAAACTGGTAGAATAATCCTGCACCTCAGTGGATGACTAAGAAGATTCAGTGAGATGGTCTGCATAGTGCACTTAGAAAAGAGCCACAGCACGGGAGGGTACTCAGTGAATGTTAGCTACCATTTTTCAAAAGAGGGACACAATCTTAAATTAAATAATATGTCTGGGGAAGTACCTGTGAAGAGTTCCTTGTGCAAAAAGGCATGATGTTGCAATCAAGTATTCTTGTAAATATTTTTTTCGTGATAATTTTGGGTGAAGAATAAAATGCTTCAAACCAGTACAGAGATGTGAACATGATATGGAGTGTAAAAAGAAAATGTTTCTGTTAACAAAATATTTGAAGATACAGGCTTGATAATGAGGAAAGGACTTTCAGGGATGAGTTTTTAGGAACAGAGCAATGGGACGCACATAGGTCAGAGACATCCATAGAAGGTACCACATAAGCCTGTGGACTCACTTCTTGGGCCTGAAATATCCAAAACCAGGAATTCATACAGCCTCACCTGTCCTGACTGATGACATCATTTCATGGATGAAATTCTGGCCCTAGATAGCAAGCCCCTCTGCTCACAGTTTCATGAGGGACTCGCCTTGCCAAGAGTCCAGGATGCTGAGTTCTGGCCAAGACAGAGGCGTAGGTAGACACACTGTGCCTCCTCATACAACCAAGACAAAGACAACACCAAATTTAAACACAAAAAACAACAAGAACTGACAGAAAATTCAACTGTATGGAAGTCTGACAACCAAGGAGTTAAAGAAGAAACATTCATCCAGACTGGTAGGAAGGGTAGAGACAGGTAGCCAGGATGCAGAGGACTCATGGGAAGGTGGTGGCTGGAGGACTGGGTGAGGCAGCAGCTGGCAGAGCTGGCAGTTCCAAATTTGCATGTGGATAAACCAGAGAACAACTGGGGAAAAAGACAGACCACACAACCCAGGGAAATAAAGCCTCAAACCTCTGACTGAAAAAACCTGTGGGGGTTGAGGTGGCAGGAGAAACTCCCAGCCTCACAGGAAAGTTTGTTGGAGAGACCACAGGGTCCTAGAACATACACAAAACCACCCACCTGGGAATCAGCACCAGAAGGGCCCAATTTACTTGTGGGGAGCAAAGGAAGTGACTGAAACCAGGCCCAGAGCTGAGCTAGAGGCATTGTCCCCTCTGAAACCCCTCCCCCACATACAGTGCCACAATGAAGCAAAGCCATGTAGGTTGCCCTGACCTGGCAAATACCTAAGGTTCCGCCCCTTATTATTAACAGGCCCGCCAAGACAAAAAAAAAAAAAAAAGGCCCAAATGAAAACAAATCAAAGCTCCAGAAAAAATACAACTAAGTGACGAAGGCATAGCCATCCTATCAGATGCACAGTTCAAACACTGGTAATCAGGATGCTCACAAAACTGGTTAAGAATGGTCACAAAATAGAGGAAAGAGTAATGGCTATGAAAAGTGAAATAAAGGAAAATATACAGGGAACCAACGGTGACGGGAAGGAAACCAAGACTTAAATCAACTGTTTGGACCAGAAGGAAGAAATAAACATTGAATCAGAACAGAATGAAGAGACAAGAATTCAAAAAAATGAGGAGAGGCTTAGGAAACTCCAGAACAACTAAAAACATTCCCACATCTGAATCATAGGGGTGCCAGGAGGAGAAGAGAAAGAGAAAGAAATTGAAAACTTATTTGAACAAATAATGAAGGAGAACTTCCCTAATCTGAGAAAGGAAATAGACTTCCAGGGAGTCCAGGAAACTTAGAGAGTCCCAAAGAAGTTGGACCCAAGGAGGAACACACCAAGGTACATCATAATTACATTAGCCAAGATGAAAGATAAGGAGAGAATCTTAAAAGCAACAAGAGAAAAGGAGACAGTTACCTACAAAGAAGTGCCCATAAGACTATCAGCTGATTTCTCAGAAGAAACCTCACAGGCAAGAAGGGGCTGGAAAGAAGTATTCCAAGTCATGAAAGGCAAGAACCTACATCCAAGGTTACTCTATCCAGCAAAGCTATCATTTAGAATGGAAGGGCAGATAAAGTGCTTCCCAGATAAGGTCAAGTTCAAGGAGTTCATCACCACCCAGCCCTTATTATA
>VMDR010013902.1:0-24311 GCA_007922815.1 Macrotus californicus | reverse complement strand
ATGAACCATTGCCTAAAAATCAGAGTAAGTAAAGAGCTTTTGTTTTAGAAATGAAGACAACAAAGCCCATAGAGGTTGCATAACTTTCTTTGAAGTCTACACTGTAATTATTAGTAGACCTGAATCTTTCTAAACCATAAAGTTTACTAGAAATAATATTATTAACTACAAAGGAACTTGGATCAGGATCTTCTTTTAATAGTTCAAAACTGGGAACAACTGAAATGTCCATCAAAGCGAACGTACAAGCAAATGAAATAAAAGAAAATAAGAAACAGACTATTGGTGCAGCATAGATGAACCTCACAACCATGATGCTAAGTGAAATCAGTCACGTAAAAAAAAGGGAGACTATTTATTGTATAGTTCCACCTATACAAAGTTCTAGAATAGGAAACAGAGACAGAAACCTGCCAGCGGTTGCCTGAGACATGGCGGATGGAATGAACGATTATAAAAAGGCATAGAGAACCTCTGGGTGACAGAACTGTTCATTATCTGGACCACAGTAAGTCAAAAACTGACTTAGGAAATTGCACACTCTAAGTGTGCACCACTTATACTTTCATCACCCCAAAAGTTGGGAGAACCAACCTCATTATCCAAGCCTGTTTCATAGCTGCTTTTACACAAGTAATGGAAAACGAAAACAAAAGCGTGAAAATGTTACTCTCTTGTCAAGTCAGCAACAGTGATTCCAGTGATTTCAAGTGCTAGACAATTAAGTAAATGGAAGATCTCTGGTTTATATCCTTAAGAAGGTTAAATTTATTTTGACATAGTGCTTTCTCAGTGTTTAAGGGAAAAGATACCAGAAGTTAGAAAAATGGGTCAATCTACAAGTTATACAAGACGGTTCAATGAGATTCAGTGATTTCAATTTTCCCTTCTCAAATGTTGCGAAATGGATGCTGTCATTAACTATGATTTAAATGGGTACATGGAAAACAGCTTCTCAGTTTCATCTGGAATTTCTCGGCATTCTAATAAAAATACAGTCTGCAGAATACCTAGCATGTGACTTTCCTCAGAAGAAATTGTTCTAAAAGTGTCTAGTCCTGGCTTGTGTGGCTCGCTGGACTGAGCACCAGCCTGGAAGCTGGGGAGGGGTGGCCGGTTCGGGTCTGTCAGCACAAGCCAGGGCTGCGGGCCAGGTACCCCCTTGGCGCCCCCTCTTTCTCCCTCCCTTCCCATCTCTCTAAAACAAATAAAATCTTTATTTATAAATTAATAAGTGACCAGAAGCACTGTGTGTGATTCTCTGGACTGTAAGTCCCACTTACGGTCTGCTTAACCTTTGGAGGGTAGAGACTGGCAGAAAGTCGACGCTCAACACTTTGCCGAGTTTATTTCGCATTGCCCAAGACGGGAGGCTGCACTTGGCTGCAACTGTACTGTTAGTTCCAAGTACTAGTATTTACTAATCCAGTGCTCCTCAAAGTTGAGAAATGTAGTAAAGGGGGGAAAAATTACAAACACCCGTCTCCTTAATGCTTTGAATGAGTACAAATATAAACTTTGCTTATAACCTTTATTCAACTATTAATCAAAGAACTATTTTATTGCCCTGGCTGGTGTGGCTCAGTGGATTGAGTGCCAGCCTGCGAACCAAAGGGTCGCTAGTTCAATTCCCAGTCAGGGCACATGCCTGGGTTGCAGGCCAGGTCCCCAGTGGGGGGGACGTGTGAGAGGCAATCACACACTGATGTTTCTCTCCCTTTCTCTCTCCCTTCCCCTCTGTCTAAAAATAAATAAAAGAGCTTAAAAAATTATTTTATAAATTAAATGCACTAAATCAATAACATTTAAAATTAACTTGACAGATTATAATGTTTTGCTTAAATTCAATTGTCTCTAAAGTGAATATGGTATGGATCGCTCTAGTGCTGGTTTCAGTTGTTGTTTAGTTTGTTTTCAAGTCCAGTGTATTTCTAGGCCGTATGATATTTGTGCTCCACCACTTATTGCTTATGTAACACTGGGCAAGTTATCGAATTTCTCAGTTCATTGCTTTTCTTGTCTATAAAGTAGAGATTACTGTATTTATCATATTAACACCCAACAAATATAGTATTTTAAATGCCTTACATATACTAACTCATTTCATCCTCATAATAATGTTATGAGTTGGGTACCATTTTTCACACAGAGAACCTGATGCTCAAAAACAGTAACCTGCCCAAGACCAGGTCACCATCAAATGACTGAGGTAAGACTCCACACCAGGCCTGCACTGTTAACCACCTCTCTCCTAAGCTGTCTCTCTTAATGTTGTAGTTTAACAATAATTCCCACCTCATCAAGAATAAATGCATCCATATATGTAAAGTGGTAATAATTATGACTGACTCATTAACATTCAATAAAAGTTGTCTGTAGTGGTCATTTTCTCATATTCCCTATTATTTGTCTTTGAGAGTATAGGGATGTTACATGTCCCTTCACTTGACAAGAAAGTATCACACCCTAAGTCCCTCTCAGTTCTTTTCTCATGCACTTGGGCCAACAGAACCGGCGACACACAGCGTCTGCGCACTGCTTCACCTTGACGCACATGAGCAAATATCACAGCACTAACCCGATTAAATTCACATTCACTCTTTTCTTTAATCTTTAAAATAAAAACTGGTGGACAGCTAAGAATGAATTCAAGCACTCCCCACCACCACCACCACCACCTGCCCCTTTCACGGAGACCCACTTTATAAAACTGCTCCCTTGTTTAGACTTCTAGGAGAACGTGGTGGCTCTGGATTGCTTAAAAACACAAGTGGCATCTCTGGTGGATCATAAGTTCATTTCTTGTCTCCGTAATGCCCAATACAGTACCTGGGACGTGGCTGGAACTCACATGTTTGCTGAATGGGGTCCCAGAGCACAAAGGCAGGGAGAAATAACCCAGAGACAGGCAGAACATAAAGGCTGCCGTGCCAAAAGGGTCAGTGAGAACCATGAACAAAAAATGGAAACCCTAACTCCCGAGTCCCACAATTCCCGACAAACAGCATTTATGATAATAAATACAGCTGTGACTAACTTCAAATTGACATCGGCGGAGGGAGCTCGTTTTACCAGCACCTGTTGAGTTCAAATTAGATTTTTTTTCTTCTTTTACATTGATTTTCCTCGCCAGCATGAAGAATAATTTGCCATACTCTCTGGGGAACCAGATTTGAGCCTGGATACTTAGAAAGATGACTGGAACCTGGGAAGCCTTTATACTGCAATGATTGGCCTCTCTGCCATTCGAGGACACACGTGGCTTTCTCATTCTTGAGGTTAAAGCCACATTATGCCCGCAGTCCCATGCACCCTCATCGCTGCGCCTTGACTGTGCAGAAGCCACATCGTCACGCTGATGTCACCTGCTAGGTAACGGGACTTAGCTGGGAACTCTTCTGGGACCCACTAGGGAATGAGGGAAAAACATGGCTTCTGGTGCGTCCCCCGGGCCTGCGTCTCCCTCCCTACCCCACGGAGCAGCGCAAGCTGGACACGCGTTGGAAGAGTGGAAGGGAAAGCGCGAACGAGCGCGCTGATCGCAGCCGTGCTGAGAGCGCTGAAAGGTGGGGACGCCTAGCCAAACTCCTCGCTTCTCTAAGGGTTCCTGCAGCGGCCGGGGGCCTCTAGCAGGAAGCCCGGGAGGTCGTGGACGCAAAAGCCCCAAAGGGGCAAATTACAGAACTTGTTTTGTGCCCTAATAAAGAAGCCTTCGCCTTAGAAGCTCCCTCCTCCCGCAAGCGGGGGCGGGGACAGCTAAGGAATCCAGATCTTTCGGCCTCCGGAAGTCGAAACGGTCCTTTAGACACCGGCTTCAGAACCTCAAACTACTAGGCCACAGTCGCCAGGGCGGTCCGCGATCCACACCACCTTAGGCGTGTTGAAGAATGCGCCTCCTGGAGCCCGCACCCCGGGGTCGCTCGCTCCAATCTGAGCAGGGGCCTGGAAATGTGTACCTTCCCAATGCTAGTTAGAGGACGGACCTCTGTCAGCTCCGCTACCGCCCCAGAAGTGCTCGTCCCTCCCACCTCTCCGCCCTCTCCCCCGGCCCCGCACCAAAAGGAGAAATGCTCCGTCCCGGTCCCCGCAGCACCGCAGCCCGGGGTCCGCAGGGCCGGGGCACCTCCCGGGCTCCGCCACGCCCCCGGCCCAGGCCGGCAGCTCCTCTGTCGCAGCCCAGCACCCATACCTTTTCCGATGACTTCCAGCAGAGCCTTTTCCTCCTGGGTCAGCTCGCCTTTCTCTATGTGAACCATGGCTCCCGCCAGCTTGAGGGTTATTTGGGGTTTTTTTGGAAGTATTAGACAGAAACGCCGCGTCTACGTTAGGAACGCTGACCGCTCCGGGGCAGCTCCAGACCAGAACACCGCGGAAGCATCCGAACCTTCGCGGCTCTCCGCGGGCCGGCAGGCAGCGGGCGAGCTCCGGCGAGCCGAGCGGGCGGTCTCCGCTGGCCCAGCGGCGGTCACCGCCCCCCGCGCGTGATTGGCCCAGCCGGCGGGGGAGCCGCGGGGGGCGGCAGCCGAGGGCTCCCATTGGAGCAGCCTGGGAAGGAAAACACAAATGGCGAAAACCAGAGGGGGGAGTGAAATTCCCCTTGCACGTTTCCCACCCCCCATCCTGTCCGCTTCACAGGTCTAGGGACATGCAGTATCTAAGCCCTCTGTCGGTGCCGTCTGTGTCCGGCGACCGCGTCGTGGAGCAGGCAGCGGCGCCCGGCGCTCGCTGCGCCCCCTCCGTTTTCTCAGCAGTGGAGCGGCCCGGGCCAGGGGTGGGCTGGGAGGCGGAGCGGGGCGGGGCGGAGGGCGGGACTGCGCCGGGCTCCGTGTGTCGATGTCAATGTGTCTGTCCTTCACTCCTCCATTGTCTGCGGCCGCCACTGCTGCCGCTGCCGCTGCCGCTGCCGGATTCGCCGCAGCTCCTAGCCTCGCGCGTCGCCGCTACCTTCTTGGACAGGTGAGAAGCTACCCAGGTGGGGCAGCGGGGGCCGGGGGGGCTGCGGAAGCCGCGTGGGTCGCTCCGCCGGGGGCTACCACTCGAGCCGTGGCTGGCCGGGAGGAAGCATGTGCGTGCTGGGCAGCTTCCTGCCTCTCGGTGGGGAAGCATCCCCCTGACCACGTTAACCTCCCACGCCGCTTATCCGTGCCTCGGAGTGAAGACCCGCCACTCGCCACGTTTGGCCGCGCTGGGAGACCCCGGGACCGCGAAGGGGTGGGGTCCCGCCACGCGGTGGGAAGTGCAGGGGGCACATCGTCTCGTGCGTGGCACCGCCAGACGCGGCTCCCGGAGGCCGGGGCTGAGGCTCGGAGCTGGGGGTGGGGTGCGGTGGGGAGGGGGAAGGAAGTTACCTTTTGGCAAGCCTCCCCCGCACCACCGCCACACACGCGCGCACTACTTGTCATCTCCTCTGTCCTCCGTGGAAGCTGTAAAAGAAAGCCGGATCTGATTCACCTTATGGTGCCTGTTGAGGATGTTTGGAAGCAATTTACACTTGCACTGATACTTCGTTTCTAAGACAGCCCGGTGGGCGGAGGGAGGGAGGGCCTCGCGGCTCTGCTCGAGTTCCCAGTCTCTCTGTAACTCTCATCTGGAGATTGATGGAAACAGGGAAGGGAGAGGGAGGGGACAAGTGATTAAATAGGTGTTGCTTCTTTTCGTGGCGTTCCATTAGCCTCTTAATCCAGTCTTCACTCAACTGTAATACGCAGTAGCCCGGAGCTTTGACCGTAGGATAGCTAGGGGGTAAATACTAGTGTGCACCTTCCTGTGCTCAAAAGCAAGACTTGCTTGCTAGTGTGAAGGCAGTCATCCCTGTAAGGCGCACATCCGTAACATTTACAGCATCAATGAAAGCTTCTTTAGAAATCAGTGTGTACGTTATACTGTTGTTTCTCTACAGACTAGTATTGCTATTTCTCCCAAGACCCATCTGCTTCAAAGAGAAATATTTGAATAATTATCTCCGTGGTGTTTGTTAAGCATCCCCACCACTCTCTCTCCCCACGGTGCTGTATATGAAGTGAAATACATTTTCCTCTGGACTTAGGCCCCCCTCCCCGTTTTTTTTTTGTTTTGTTTTGTTTTTTTTTGTTTTTTGGATGCATTCACCAGCATTTCCGAAATCCTGCAAGATGTTCATCATTATTTCCTGCCTCTAACAAAAATCTTTCTTAAACCCCAGCTATCTTCTTTTGGAAACCTTCTTCATCTTTACAGGCTGAGGCAGATCTGAGCCAGAACATCTCATGTGAAAATGGTTTGAAATTATTCATCTCAATGTATAACAAAGAAACTTTTGTTTGGTGATGCTTTAATAATGATGTGACTGTTCAAACAACATGTAGTAAGACTTGAGAGTGACCAGTCTTTTGTAACCCTTGGAATGCTGTTAATTGCCACAATCTCAACTGATTTTAAAACATAGTATCATAGAGAAGAAATCCACCTAAAAAAAGTGCTTGCCGAGTAACTTCCCCTAACATGTGACTTAACCTCTTATAGCCAATGGATGGCCAGAATTGGGTATTTCATTGCCAGTATTTCCATCTCTTGTGCCAGATCCGGGCCATGGTTACTTGAAGGTCACACCTGTTTGTCTCACTGAGGTTGTCAGTTCCTTGAGGATAGCAACTTACTATTATTTGTTAGTGCTTTATGGCACCTGGTTTGTATGTAGTAGTCCTCTGTGAATCCATGACTTCAGTAAACTTAGAGGGAGAGAAACATTAGCGGGTTGCCTCTTGCAGTGCCCTAAGCAAGGACTGAACCCACGGCCCAGACTTGTGCGCTGACTGCGAATCTAATTGGCTGTGCTTCGCTTTTTGAAACAAATGCCCAACCAGCTGAGCCACACCAGTCAGGGCTAGAGTCAATGTCGTTGAAAGACAAAAACTAACATCTACTTAAAAATGGAGATAAATGATATATTGAGTTTAAATTTCTAGAAACAGATACGTAATGGATAGTGTTCATCAGGTGGATTACATTAGTCGTTTTGTACAGTGTAAATATTTAATGTGAGAATAAGAATAGCTAATGAGCATATCTTAAACTTGATCGAGGAACTTTTCTTGCACTAAGAATATACTCACATCGGATAAATTTTGTTGACAGTAAAGTAGCAACTACTTATTGAGTATTTAGTCTCTGCTAGGTATTCTACCGGATGCTTTGTGTAGGATTCTTTTCGTTACTGTTACAGAGACCCAGGACAGCCAATATTATCTGTTTCTGCAAATAAGAGGACAGAATTTAAAACAAATTAATTTGTCCACACCCCTGTTAGGAACTGAGTCAGGGCCAGAATGGAAACTAGATCTGTCTCTGAAATTTTTTCTCTTTTCCAAATTTTCTATGTGGCTGACATTAAGGAAGAAATTACACATTCTTTTAACTAGCTAATAAACAGCCATTTGGTTCAGCATGCCAAAGGGACAAAAGTCCCTCTCCTACCTGTCTCCCAGTCCCTTTAACTATGCCCTAGAAACTGGCATCTGGAAGCATTTATCTCATATACTTGTGTTTGTAGCTTACGTGCATATTTCCTTGTTGTTCTCTTTGGCTTTTTACAGAAGTGGGGGCATGCTAACGCTGTTCCACACTGTGTAGTCGCATCTGTGTGATGCTTTGGTCTCTCTTACGTTTTTCTCTTCACCTTTTTAAAAATAATGGTTTCTAAAATGTCTGAAACATCCCCTTATCCCTTTACTACCGTCACTCTAGACCTCTCCTGGCCTGTCGCAGTTGATTCCTAAGTAGCCTGCTTCTTGGTCACCTCACCCCATCCAGCTAATTCAGGGCACCACCAGTTCAGTAAACACTGGGTACCCATCATCCACCCCAGAGTGAGACATGCTCTATAAGGACAGAACTGATTCACTTCAAATGTGTCGATGGCTCTTCTCTGGACACAGGATAGAGGCTCAGTTCTGGCCTGGAAGGCTCCAACTTCTGGTCCCAGCAGGCACTTCCAGCCGGCCAGCTCCTCCCACACCCTCTGCTGTAAGGTCACCACACTGCTGGTTCCCTAGCATGCCAGTAGTTGCCACCCATTTGTTCCTGCTCTTCTCTTCCTGGAGTGGCCTCCCTTCCCTCCTCCCCAGCTATGAAAGACTGTTCAATTTCTAAAATACTACTTATTGTAATCTCTTCTCTCTACTTCCATGATCACCTCTCCCAACTCATCCTGGGAGGGAGACAGACACCAATAACCGCATGTATTCCTGTCCTCAGAGAGGGGAACAAGGAAAATCTTTAGATGGGTGTTCCTGGCGCAATTATTGATATCCTCTACAGTTCTCTCCTACCTTAGGACCCTGGTGTTACCTCCTACCCCACCAAGTAACACCATTGCTTTTTCATATGAAAATACCTAAATACCCAAAAATACCTAAAGCAGGCACTTTTTTTTAATCCTCCACTAAGGATATGTTTTTATTGATTTAAGAGAGAGAGAAACATCAGTGTGAGACAGAAACATTGACTGGTTACTTCCCATATGTGCCTCGACTGTCAGTCAAACCCCCAACCTAGGTCTGTGCCCTGACCAGGAATTGAACTCACAGCCTTTTGGTGCAGGGGATGACCCTCTAACCAACTGAGCCACCCAGCCAGGGCTAAAGCAGACACTTTTTTTTCAATGACATTCTGTTACAGCTATATTGCTCTATTCAACCCCTTCTAGAGTATAAATTAACTAGGACGAATTTACCTTTGTTATCAGGAATCTAACCCATTGTCTTGCATCTACTGTATGCTCAGTAAGTGCTGAGTTGAATTCAGTTTGATCTCTAAGTTATTTTAGGTGGATTTGTTTCCCTATGCGACTAATTCTTTCTGGCAGTTTGAGGTGATTGTGGCAGAAGTTCTTTAAATGTTTTTAGTCTCACTCTGTTTAACATTCTGATGAATGCTATCAACCAAGGAAGAAGTTGTTTTCATATGCACATGTCATAAATTTTACATACCACTCTTGGATTTCCCCCTTAGAGCCCGTGACCAGCTCTCTGCTGCAAGAGAATGTTTCCTTTTTATTGAAGGGGAATAGCTCATTTTTGAGTATTGTGTCTTTTTGGAGTAATGTTTTTCTTAACATTTGACTTTTTTTTCTTATATTTAGGTCCCACATTTCTTGAGTGATTGGGTATTTGGTGATTTTAAGGAATTTTATCTTCATTTAGGTGTGAAAATAGTGTTACATTTTCAAAGATCTTTTATCTTTTAGAGCTATGAATTACTGGATTATTTAAGGAAGGGATGATATGACATCGAGATTTGCTGCACAATTATTCTGTGGCAGTGGGGGACAGGGACCCAGTGAGGACAGATGAGACACTGCTGTCTACGATCGAAGCTGGGCAGTGGGTGCACTGACTGCCTTACACTGTTCTCTCTGCTTTGGGATACGGTTGAAATTTTCCATAATGAAGTTTTTGAAGTCAAATTTAGAAGTATTACAACCTGTAAAAAAATTGTTGTGGTGGTTTTTTAACAAAACATAAGAAAGTAATTTCTCTATACTTGGAGTGAAGCTTACACAGTTATTCATTTCAGTGCTAAAGCGTTCACACCACATCTACAAGAGACTGTCTTTCCATAGCTGTTCCCTTCACATTTCATCTGCTCCACAAAACCAAAGGTAGGTGGCATTACTCAGTGCTATATCACAGGCTTACGAATGTCTTCCTGGCAGCTAATCTTCATCTTTTTTGGAAACTAACAAAGTAATTTTCAGACAAGTCTGAACAAGGGGTGCAAATCCATTTAGTTTAACTGAGAAAGTCAAGATGTGAATGAAGTGGAGATGCTGATTTTTTTTTTTTCTCTGTCTCATAAACCAACAAAGAAGGCATTTCCTCCCCCCAAAAAAGTGTACCAAAATGATTCTGAGCAATATCAGCATTTTTAGGGTTAAGTATATTAATACAGGGAAATAAGGACCAGATTCAGGACAGGTGTCCCATCTATCCTTACTCGGGTCTTGTTTAATTAAATGGTTATTTTGTCACCTGCTTTTTGGATTTTTGCATCTTCATAGCTTATGCTCCTTGATGTTTAAATGTCTTTTATTCGGTTTTGGGCTTATTAAATGTCCTTGTTTCCCAAGGCCAAAGCGTAAACTTTTTGTATCATTTATAACATGCCTCCCCAGACTTTGTTTGAAGTGTTTTTAGAGAATATTTAATTAAGCTTCAAAGCCAAGTCTTTACAGTGTCTAAGGACAATGTAGCCAGTCCAGTATCACGGCCAGGTAATCCTGAAACACACATTTATGTGTGTCCAAGACAAGAATAAACTCATGTCTGTATTAGATATGTCACTGTGGAGTTTAAAACTCCAGGCTGGTGCCTCTTGTCTCTTGAGTATAATAACACTGTTCCAGTAATTAAGAACAGAAAACTATGTCTGCATCAGAAGGGAGAAGGGAGCATTCACCTTCCCAATAAATACACTGAAGCTGGAAAGGCGGAGTTTTTATCTCTCGTCATATGGTTGTCTGTTCTACAGACAAAGCAGCCCTTAAAACAGCATTCATCGGCCTCTCAAGTAAAATCTCCTCCTGTTCTGTCGTCCCCTTAAGAAGCCTCTTGTCGCATGGTAGGAAATGATTATGGACCTGTGGGAAGTAGAGGGGGAAAAATGAAGGCTCCTACCTCCAGGTTGAGATTTATATTCCAAGGCAATCTCTCTTGCTTTCAGTTTCTTCATATATAAAACAGGGATGTTAACTACATTTCCAGGGTGACTTTGAGGGTACTCTGTGGACTATAAAATGTTATATAAAAATGAATTGTTACTTTTAGGGCCAATTCTGTCTACTTTTGCAGTTGGGAAATACATGAATAACATAATTATGGGCCTAGTTGATAAATCATTTCAAAGTAAAATTGCATAGACATTAGTATTTGTCATAAGCCTTCCTACATTTTGAAAGATTAAAATTATTTTTAAAATTAAAGAGAGACGGTCCTAGAAGATACAATTCTAGTAATTATATCTCAGGATTGAAATTATTTTGTACATTAATAAGAAACTTGGTGTGCATCTATTATATTCGGTGAATCACAAAGGATAAGACATGGTCTTTGTCCCCAGATACTTATTCTGTCCTCCAGGAGACTAAGGTAATCATCCTGCAGCTCTGCCCTGCTGGGCCAGCCCATGGGTCAGGCCCCTTTGAGGACTTCACGTTTAAGTGGCTGTCTGGCTCCTGCCAGTCTTTCAGCTCTAATTTCAACAATGTTGTTACTCTTCTACCCACCCACCCTGCTTCTTGCTCCTGGAATGCCCTCCTCCACCCATTTCTGCATATCAGATTCTGCCCAAACCCTTCTCAGCTCAAAGGACCTCTCCACAGAGCTTTCTCTAGTTCCCCGCCAGAGCGCTACAGACACAAGGGTGGAGAGCTCAGTGGAAGGGCTGATGCCTGGAGAAAGTGACAATTTGAAGCAAGTCTGAAAAGGGTTGGTGAATGAGAACGGGCACTCCAGAAAATGGAGAGCATTCAAGGGAGGACCACCCCCCACCACCAAGAAAACTCTGTAAAAGATTATAACATAATGTAAATATTTTAGAAGTAAATACTGTCTGTAATTTCATGGCCAGCTATGCTGGAAATAGAAATGATTTCATTCAAAGTCATGTTTCCCTCAATATGTCAACTTTTAAAATCGTAAAAGCGGTAGAGTATATTTTGAAGAACACTGTAATGGTATGTTCTTATTCTCGAGTAATGTATAGGATGTGACATCCAAGTTCAAGGCTACACTGAAATGTATAAACTGGTATCTTAAGACTTGATGGAAATAGGAATGTTGGTATTGGACATCATAAAAAGAAACAATGAAAGAGAAAAATATGTAGTTATTAGAATATTTTGCCCTTGAGTACAAAGTGGTTTGAAATTATCCAAAAATAGCTAACATATAAATAGCCAAAACACCTAGGAAATGATTAGGGAATTCTTTGTGAACTTTATTTTCCAAATGAAGTGTCTGCATAGATGTTCAGACGAGGAACCTAATCTTTACCTAAAAGGAATTGCAGGCCTTATGATTCTCTTAATTTGACTCTTTTCCAATTGGGCTTTCTCCTTTTTTTTGCTACTTTTGTAGATAAATGTAATAAAGACATTGCTGAAGCAGTTAAACCTGAGAGGTACAACTCAGGGATTTAATAATCAGATTAATGTGAATCATTTTAATGCAGGGCTGTGATTTCCATTAGGAGTTTCCACAGTACTTTTTCTTTATCTGTTAGGGAAAGAAAAAAAAAGGTGATTTACAATCATTTCTAATTTTTTGGAAATAATAATCTACCAAGATTAGCAGAGTGAGTATACACAAGAATCCTTTTCATTGTTAGCTCACTCCAATGTCTATACTGAGGCCCTGGGTCTGTCTCTTTGGCAAATCTCTTTTGGGCAGTTAAATGCCAAGTGGAGTGATTTGGCCTGTTCTAGGTTTGGCATGTGTTAAGTGAAGGATGCCAAAAAATGCTCTGATAGTCATATTTGTAAACTATCTTCTTTGAAAATAAAGGTTTAGGTCACTCGCTGAAAGAACTATTCTTCTGGCAAATGCCAAGGAGACAATGCTTCCATTATTCTTTCTAGATTTTTAATATCAGGTGCATTCTTTTTTTTTTATGTCCCAAAACAAAGAAAACAATGTAATGATTACATATAAGGAAGAATAATACTGCCATATTAATATTAAAAACTGTAATCCTTTGGCAAGCTTTAATTCTCTTAATTATGGAAATAATATTCACTAAGTAGGGAAACAATAATTACTTAAAAAGATATAAAAATATCTTTTTGTGAAAGATATAAAAATTATACTTTCTCTTTTCATATGTCAATTTATTTTTACACTAGATGAAGACTTAAAAAATGGTTAGCCCCGGCTGGGGTATAGCTCAGTGGATTGAGCGTGGGCTGCAAACCGAAGGGTCGCCGGTTTGACTCCCAGTCAGGGCACAGGCCTGGGTTGCAGACCAGGTCCCCCGTGGGGGCCACGTGAGAGGCAACCACACATGGATGTGTCTCTCCCTCTCTTTCTCCCTCCTTTCCCCTCTCTCTAAAAATAAATAAATAAAATCTTTAAAAAAATAATAATGGTTAGATGTGCTCTTATCTTTGAGGACTTCTAAATAAATTTCAAGAAAACCATGGGCACTGGTGAGTAATGGTAGGGACGCTGACCCTGAGCACTGTGCGTGCAGACTGCGTCATGAGCCACTGGGGGCTGTGGCGGTTCATGGTGCCTGTCATCCTCTTCTTTTTTGTGTATTCACACAAAGGGCTTTAGTGCTTTTCAAACTAACCTCGATGGCTTCCTGGGTTTGTGATTATTTCTAAGGAAATAAGAATGAACATGTTTTTTCTGTATACAGGGTAATAGAATGGGGTTATTATAAACAGGAAAGAGACCCCCAAGTTGGTGGCACAGAGGAAACTGCTGGCTAAAGGAAAGGGCCGCAGCCTTGGTGTTGGGGGGGTGAGGCTGTTTTCGTCAGAGTTGGGCTTCTGTAGGAAACAGTGTGATAACTGGCTCCTGTGGAACTAGAACCACAGGGCCGCAAATGTCCTACTATTTATGTGTCCCTTAGAGGCAGGGTTTTTGTTAAATCCTCTTACTGAAGACAATTTTTTTCCTTAATAGAGAATCATATAAAACGATTTGACATTTTGGAAGTAATATGCCTATGATAATCCAGTTCATCAAGTGCTGAATAGACACTAAAATTAATATTTGTGCTCTACTCTAATTTTAAATCATAAAGTCTATGAGCTAAGCAATGAAATGCTGCCTTTGAGAATCGTATAAATAATTACCCAAGACACTGCAACAGACTTAGGCTGGCTCTTGGGCAAGTGCACGGAGTAGAGACTGAGGGGATCAGAATCCACCCTGACTGTTCCAGGTGTATGAGCCCCTGACGGGCCGGGGTTTCTCAGCTTTCCCCTCTGTGGTGTCACCCAAGCAGTGCGTGATCTCAAGGGAGGGTGGTGTAATATCTCAGAACCTTACTGGAGTGTTACATGGAGGGCTGGGTTTAGGTTTCTGGTCTGCAGTCATGGATAGCAATTGTAAGTTAAAAAGTAAAATAAAAAGTTATTAGCATTCCTATTGACTGATACCAGATGTATGTTTGCTGAATTAATACTAATGAGGTTTTTTTTAAATATACTTGAGTGAGTTTGTAGTGCTGTGGTATTTGAGTTTGTTTGTTTTGGGGTTTTTTCTGTCTTTTAAGTTTGTGTGGTCCTCTCCTATAAAATTCTGTCAGGGGTACAGTCTCATGCCATCAGTGTGCTGTGTCCCATTAAATCCTAGGCTAGGCACAGCTTTTATATTTCTATCCAGTTCACACTCCATTCATTGTGAAAAAGGCTTGTGTATCGTTAGTAACTTTCTGGTGTGTAAAACCCTTCAATTAAACTTTGTCTGCTAGACAGGCTTAGGCAGGTCCACTCCTGGGAGAATGGCAGGAGGAGAGGCTTGGTTGCGAGAACTCAGGTGAGGAAATGTTTGGATGCCTGCCTACCACCAGCTTTTAGCATCCCGAAGGTCAACTGCCCTGTTTTTTAAGCAGTTGCTCCAAAGCAAGTTATCTCACCAGTCAGCAGTCTAGGGTGTTTTTTTTTCCCCCCAGAAGATTCTGTTTTCCTCTCCTGTTTGATTAAAATGCTGCGAGTCGAGGAACACACTTCAGTCATCCTTGCCATGCTAACGTAACTTCTAACTTCCCACGTGGACCAGCAGTCATAAACACTCCCATCCATCAGTTTTGGGTCTGACTCAAAATCAGCCTTAGCAAACCGACTTGAGAGCACATTTAGGTTCACAGCAAAATTAAGAGGAAGATACAGAGATTTCCCGTATACCCTCTGGCCCTATATATATTATACATAGCCTCCCCCATTACCAGCATCCCCAACCAGAGTGACACATTTGCTACAATCGGTGAGTTTATGGGTTGTTCGACAGCACATGGTCTTACACACATTGGATGCCTGATATAAACATTCAACTCGTTTTCTATACACACACACCTGTGTGTATTTATTGTGATGAATGCGTAAACATTTTCTTAAAGAATACAAAGACTGTGTTAAAGGGTTAAACTAAATATTACTTCCACGGAGTGGGACTCCATTCCATGAACGTGAGATCAGAAGTGAAAGGTTGGGAAGGAGACTGTTATTTTTTTCTATTTTTTTGGTGCATACTCTTCCATTCTGTGTTCATTTTGTTTTGTTGTTGTTTGCTTGCTTTTTTGCTATCAGCATTATAGTTTAAATGAGCCTATTAAAATAATATAGAGAGACCATCTTGTTTTTTTACAAGCTTAAAACTACAGTGGGATTAACAAATTTCAAAGGCATTTCCCTCTTTAAGAAGGGCTTCTTTTACCTTAACGTGATGAGCAGAACGCATGGCTTCGAAGGTAAGGTGCGGGAGGATGCCACTGAGTCACGTCACACAACTGCAGGTTCTCATGCAAGACTTTTTTTTTAAGTTGTACTTTGTTGTCGTATTAGAAACGATGATAGAACTGGATTAAATTTTGTTTTCTGTATGTATGCACCAAAAAGAAAAGAATGGAGGATTGTACTCTTAAAATGTGCCTAGTCATTATTGAAAATTAGAATATAGATACTTTTATCTATTTTTTCTCTAAATTTTCAACACAGTGAGCTGATTTTATAAATCAGTGATGTGTGAGGAATTATTTTCTCTACAGGTATCCTTTTTGTCACATCTTTGTCACATAATCCAGTGGTATGTATTATAATATACAAGCTGTGTGACCACATATTAGTGAGATAAACAAACATAATGGATAACATAAAGCCACATCTTAGTAGCGATGGACCTTCCAAGTCCTCACCTTGTAGATTTCATATTTACTCAGTTAATAATTGAATGGATCTTTGGAAAGTATATTCCTCACCTTTGAACACTATATAAAAGAAGGGGCTCATAAAAATAATAATACACAGGAGTTTTGATTAATAAAAGCACTATTGTCTTAATTTATAATTATCCTGTATTGAAGTTAATTTGATTAGTAAATTCTGAAATATATTTTGTTAATCAATTACTATGTAACATTTTGTACTTATAAGTGTTTTTGCTTTGATAAGTATTTTTAAATATAGAAAAATAACAGTCAATTTTATTTAAAAATTTAAAAATCTTTATTCTTCAGGAATCATAACTTTGTCTTTAGGTATTTGTTTTGGATTAGCAGAGATTAGAACTTCTTGTCTTTAAAAATTTCCCATCTTATTTTGCATGCACGCACATTTTTTCATTGTTGCCTTTATTCTTTCCCTGATTGTGATCTTTCATGATATCCAGTTTCATTCTGTGTACTTCTGAATCACCTCAGCCCGACCATGATGCAGAAGAGCATGTCCATGGCAGGAACAACACCGTAGTGCTGGGCACGGTTGGGCAGTTTACGGTTCGCTCATGCCGATGAGTAGTCTGTGTTAGCAGCAGGGAAAAGAATCCCCTCTTCTGAGGCAGCAGCAAGAGCATTTTTAAAGATTAAATATCTTTTTATACACAGAACAGTCAAATACAAGGCATGTATTAGCCAGAGTAATGTATTAAAAGCATCTGGACATCAAGAGTTGAGGGGTTTTGTTTCTGTTTTTTTTTCCTGGAGAGTGCAATTACTGCAGCAGGACTATTTCCTTCTGCACAGATGAGCAAACCTGAAGGGTTTGAAAGTTAGGGAGTCTCTCTCCGTGGCAAGCTTTATTTCTAAGCAGTTTTGGAGTATACAGAATCCCTGTGTTGGTCAGGCTCCTGGAATTTTTCAATCCCTTAACTGTTCTGCTTGCCCAAGTTCATTTATTCCATGGTTCTACACATACATTTTAACTTTTATTTCTGAACCATGTGAGAGTAGGGTGCATGCAGTTTGCCTCTGATTATCCCTTACTAATTCATTGTGTGTTTTCTAAGAATTAGATACTTCTCTTACAGATCCCCAGTACCAAATGAAATTCAGTGAATTTAGTACAGATAGCGTACTTACTCTCACGGTGGTCACTCCGATGCCATCAGTTATCCCAGCACTGTCATGTACATATGCCTGCATACGTAGTATGTGTCTCTCCGCACGCTCTCACACGCCCTCCAAGACTGCATGCTGCCTTCAGTAATGTCCTTTTGGTTCTCGTCTAATCTGCAACAGTGTTTTGGTCCTTTTTGTTTAAGACAGTGGCATTTTTGAAGAATGTGGACAAGTTGTTTTGGAGAATGTCTCTAGATGTGTATTTGTTTCTTTGTGCTTAAGTTCAGGTCAGGTGTTTTTGTTTGGAATACCACATGAACAATGTCCTGTCACAGGCACAAAACACCTAGAGGCATTGGATGGCTGTTACCTGTTGGTTAAGGTGTCTTGATTCTCCACCATGTGCAGTCACTGTTTTCCCTTTTGGAATTTATGTGAAGATGCTTTGAGGCCATGTAGATGTCCTGGTGATCACCAAGCACTCCTACACGTGTGTGTGCGTGCGTGTGTGTGTGAGTGAGGGCACATTTAGCACACACTGATGACGCGTGTGTGAATCAATTTTTGGTGTAGTGATTGGAAAGTGGTGATTTCCTAACTCCGTGTTCCCTTCTCCATTTACTAATTGGCAGTCTCCTTAAAGAAAAGGTTTTCCTTCTGCTCAGTTACTCTTCTTTCCCTTATGCCCGGATAAATTTGCTCTCTTTAAAATGAATGTTATGAGTATGGGCCTGCGGATCCTTGTTTTACTCATTGAGTTGTTATCCATTGCTGTCCTTCATTGTCTTGGCACTCAAATTGTTCCAGGTTATGCCAGTGAAGTTGTCCTCAAGATGGTTCCTATGTTGTTCGATCTATTTTTATTTTTTTATTGTTGCTCAAGTACAGTTGTCTCCATTTCTCCCCCGCCACTCCCCTGCACCCCAGCCATCCCCACCTCCCACCCTCGGTCCTATCCCCCTTTTGGCTTTGTCCATATTTTGATTTTTTTCAAAGCAATTCCGTATCTTCTAATACAAAATGTCCCAAGATCATTTTGAATCTTCCCTGCTCCAATCTTGGAATCAGCAATTTATCTGAGAAATGTTGAATTCTGTTAGTAGGAAATGATATTTATGTATTTATTTATTTATCTATTTATTTATTTATTATTTTATTCATTTATTTTTAGAGAAAGAGGAAGGGAAGGAGAGAGGGAAACATCACTGTGTGGTTGCCTCTCGCTTGCCCCCTACTAGGGACCTGGCCCGCAATCCAGGCACGTGCCCTGACTGGGAATCAGTGACCCTTTGGTTCGCAGGCTGGCGCTCAGTCCTCTGAGCCACACCAGCTAGGATAGTAGGAAATGATATTTAGATCCTATGACATAATTATTTTTATGCACAAATATTATTACGACTTTTGGAATTGGTTTGAGCTTAAGAAGATGCTAAATGGTATTTTAAATTAAATGCATACAGTTTTCTAATTATAAGTTATATATACTTATATTATAGAAAATATAGACAAGTAAAATAAGAGGAATGAAATGTCTCCTGAACCCACTGCTCATGCTGACCACTGTTGAGTGCTAGTGTATTTTATGTAACTAAGATCACATAATATATGTGGAATTTGTGTTTTTTTTCTGTTTCTACTTAGCATGATTGCTTTCTCCAAGACATAAAAATTAGATTTTTCAGTCATATGTTGCATTTTAAAGTTTATTTTTCCTTGTCTTTCTATTTTCACTGCTGCAATGTGGAGAAGTAGGAAGAGTTTGTGTGTGGTGCTCAGCTTCTTCTTTCCCTACTTCCCTCTAAATCCCAGATTGTTGCCCATTTTCTGCCCTCCCCCTGGATATCAGAGGACCTAAAATTATCAATGTGGAAGTACATGAACTAGTATCAAAGACTGTGGGAAGGATTTATTTTGCATTCTAGATATACTTTTGGTTTTAGTTATGACAAGCTGCTCAGTGATAAATCTGTGTGCTTTAAAATTGACGTCAATGTTTGGCAAACAGAAACAAGTCATTCAAGGAAATATCTGCCTGTTTGCTACTCTGGTATGCTCAGACCTGTGCGTACGAACCATTTTTAACTCTTGAGAGCAAGATCTGTCTCTGGTTTTGCTCAACATTGTTTCCGCTTTAGTGCAGGGTTTTCCTGCTTTGGCATTATTGAAATTTTTGAGCAGATAACCCTTGTTGGTGGGGGCTGTCCTGTGCATTGTAGATTGTTTAGCAACATCCCTGCCCTCTGCCCACTAGGTTCCAGTAGACACTGCCAAATGTTCCATGGGAACAAAATAACCCTGAGGTAAGACCACTGCTCAAGTGCAATGCCTGACACACAATAAGCACCCCCAAAATACTCGATAGACTGATAAATATACTTGAACCATAGCCGGGCATTTCCTTGTATTGTATCACCATTTCCTCTAAATTATCAGCATTTACAATTTGAAATATTGTAGGTATGCAGTCACTATCAAAATTCCATTGTCTTGTAGCCAAAAAATTCTAAGGGTCTTATCTAGAAGAGAGGTTTTAGAGCGTTTTGCTATTAAAATACCCCAAAACATTTATTTGAGGGATGGGTTTTCTAAAACCCAAAGTATGCTACAGTGTGTGTAGTGTTCGTGTGTTTGTGTCTTTCTCAGTGAGAGACGTAGAGTGACGTGGAGCAGTTAGCCCCCCTGAAAGCTGAAGGAGCCTGGTCCATTGTCGCGGGAAGGAAGGATCCGCAGAGATTCCACTTGGGGCTAGTGGGAGAGCCCAGAGAAGGAATGTGGGTGCCCTCTAGGGGACTTCCATTTCTGTGACGAGGTGGCACATGAATTCTTAAAATGTAACTTTGGGGATATTTCTGTTTTCATTAAAAGGCAAGCCAAAAATCATGCAGAAATAAGAATACTAATACGTTTAAGATGTGAGACAGTTTTGGACCTGCTGTGATGAAAACTTTACCGTGAGGCCTTCTGACTTGAGGAGGAGTGAGATGAGCACAGTGAGTCTTAATGGTCTCACCCTCACAGCACAGCTCCCTGGAGCTCTGATCGTTCTTTCCTTGTAAGGTATTGCTCACAGCTCGTTTCCACCGTGAGTGTCTCCCCGGAAGATACAGTTACACATTTCATGGTTTTTAAGAAAGAGCCTTTCTTTTATATTGATAAAGATAAGAATGAAGGGGATATGAATATAACAGTTATGTTTTTGTATTAAAAAGGAATATATGATTTTATTTAGAAATACTTCTATAGAATATGTTATTTTAAAATTTTAGTGTTTTTTTCGATTATTGTAAATACTAAAACTTTCAGCCCTGGCTGGTGTGACTCAATGGATTGAGTGCCAGCCTGCAAACCAAAAGGTTGCCGGTTCGATTCCCAGTCAGGGCACATGCCTAGGTTGTGGGCCAGGTCCCCAGTAGGGGGCACATGAGAGGCAACCACACATTGATGTTTCTCTCCCTCTCTTTCTCCCTCCCTTCCCCTCTTTCTAAAAATAAATAATATATTTTTTAAAATACTAAAACTTTTATAGAATTTGCTAAGAGATATATGAAGGTTTTGTAGAGGCCAAGTGATTTTGATTATATGAGAGATTGTAACAAAATCATGATATGGGTATTAAACATGCTAATGTTTTCTGGGCAATAAATTATATAGTGTTATTCTAGGCATATATGTAGTTTATTGCTATCGATGTTAAAAATTTAACTTTTTAGATGGCAATTTAATTATTTTTGCTTTTTGTGAAAAAATTGATGTGATAGTGTTATCAGCGTAAATGATTCCTGGATATGACAGTATTCTATGGTTTATGACATTTGTTCTTGTAGTTTTAGCTTTAGTGGAAAAAGAGTAGTTTATAATTATGGAGATTTTTTTTTAACTTTGTTCTTTTTCTGGTGAATCATTTCACTCATTTGGGATATAGAATAAAAGGTAATTCTTGAGACGCAGCTAACCACAAACTATTTCATGATAGTGTTGCGATGAAGTGGCTGAATTATATTACGAGTTTTGTGTGCTAGTGTTACTCTATCTTCATGAAACACTTTATCCTTTGGGAATGATATTGCAGCCCGTAATTTTCATTACCTTAGAATCAAATGCCTCTCCTGCCCCCCCGCCCGTTGTCTTCAGCAATAGTGTCTCCAAAAGAGAATCCACTTTGAAGTTTGGTCCATCTTCTTCTCCTGCTATCGCCGTGTGGTTTTGACATTCGGGCAAGGTGCTCCTCGGAGCTACTTTTGCAGGAAACTATTAATTAGAATTTTCTGGTTTGGGATGTACTTTTACCTTTATTTAAAACCCTGTGTTGAAGTGCGTTGGACCATAAGGAATGCTTTAGAACTGGTTTGTTCAATATGATAGCCACTAGGCACATTGGCTATTTCTTTTTTAATTTTAATTAATGAAAATTAAATGAAACTAAACATTTAGTTTTTCAGCCACTCTAGGTCACATTCCAAGAGCTCCATAGCCACATGTGTCTAGTAGCTGCCACATGAGACAGTGCAGACATAGAACATTTCCACCGTCACACACAGTTCTGCTGGCCACCTGCTCTAGAATGGCGTTGGCAAGCTGTGACCTAGGGGCTTGGTCTAACCCACCACTTGTTTTGTAAGTAAAATTTTATTGAAATACAGCCAGTTGTCTCCCTGTTGTCTATGGCTGCTTTCAGCCTATACCAGAAGAATTGAGTCGTTGGAATAGAGACCATGTGACTCAGAGTCGAAGATATTTTCTTTCTAGCCCTTTGTAGAAAAAGATTGTGACCTCACTTTAGAGTATACATAGTTCATAAAGTTGAGGTTGTTTGAATAGCATAGTTACTATATAGATATACATATATAACATATATTAGTAGTCTAACAGGTTATAGGCAGGTTATCATCATTCATAATGAGCCACATCAGAAGAACATCAACAATAGAATTATCAGGCCAGTCCTCTGGGTTACTAGTTGAGAACAGTCATCTCCATGTAGTCACAACTAGAGTGCAGGTCCTTCTCTGGTAAATCAGATTCGTTCCAAAAAGGAGAGAAGGAAGAGAATCAGGCAAGACAACACACAAATGGTCAGCGTACTCAGGGTGGACTGGACAACTGGCAGAATTGGAACATAGATGCTGTGAGGCGTCCCTATGCTGCTGACGCGTTGTCACCCTTGGACTGGAGTCTGATTGGCTGTGAGTGATGGAATCTGCAAAGAACACAAGGACAGTTAGAAAATTAAGAGTGAAATGGCATGAAATTGATCTGTTAGACCTAAAAACACTTCAATTAAGTCTTTCCACTTAGACTTCAATAGGAATTTATTCAAAAAAGTTTATTCCATTAATAGAGTACCTGCTTTCTAATTTTTTATTGATTGGTTCATTCTATCAATATTATTTGTGTGGTCTTGTGGAACATCCAAGGAATTTAGTCTCTTAGATAACATGTAAAATGCTTAAATCCATCTTATTTTAATACTTTATATGCAATCTTTAAAAATGTTTTAAACCTTAGAGCTTTTCCATTGTGGTGGGACATGAGCTTATTTTGTCTGTGTGTTATTAGTTGATTTTAAGTGGCAAAATGCAGTCTACTAAAAGAAAGCTTTTGACATTGCCCTAACAGAACTGTCTTTGCAACTCTTTCTTTGTTACTTTCCCAGGTTGAAGCTAGCAGAGTTTCTTACTCAAAGTGCCCTTGCTTCTCTGTGGCCAGGGCTTCAGTGAGTGCCTTATAAAGGCTGACCTTCACTGAAGCAGATTATAATGTAGCGGGGAGAGCTAAATTTAGAGGGAAAGCAAGCCTCTGCTCCAAATAGTAACAGCTTAAACGATAGAGACTTTTGGTGAACAGAATATCTTCAGTTAGTCTTTCAATACCAGTAGGTGAGTCTCTGTGTTTGTTTGTTTGTTTGTTTTAACTTTTGGTGTTGTGTATATTAGAATCTATCCATCTTTTTCATGTTTACATGTTATTGTGTTCTTTTCCACATAGAGTATATTGAGGGTGTGAAACATAAGCCCACATCATTAGGCTATGAAGAGACAAACATTTGTGTTTAGAACTGAAGAAAATGTAAATGGAGCTAATGATTTTTAAGACGGAGTTAATTCCTCATAGATAGGCTGTGGGGAGTGGTAAATCGCCATTAGCAGCAAAACAGAAACAAAGTCCAAAGGTAGAGCTAATGGGCGATCCTATGTGTTTATATTCCGGATCCTAAAGTAAAACTTTTAGAAAAGGCCCACACTTTTAAAATACTTTCTATTCCAAAATAAAAATGTCTTTGGCAAAGAGTAACTTCTTCCTTCTAAAGAAGTTTCAGGCCAGTTGTGCCCTATTTTTTCTACTTTTGTTTTTTCATCTTGGTGTGAAATTTAACAGGTACTTTTCTTCACTAACACAAGAAAACATTTTATATAACATGTGTTGTTTGGGGGAGGTATGGAATCAAAGAGAATACATGCATGTACATGCATGCGTGTACACGTATATACATGCATATACACATATGCACACATATTAATTTTTCCCCGGTGAAATGTTTGCTGATCCAGAGTAAATCTTTTGACAATGCCAACGGGGAAATTTCTGAATGAACGTGTTTTGCAGGGAATATAAATAATGCATTAGAAGCTCTATTTCCAACATCTATCAAGTAAAAGGAGATTTCACTGATTGGGTTTATGACATTTGTAATATTTCCGTATGTAGCTGCTGCCCCATATACAAACAGGAGTTAGTCACCTTCTCTGCCCTTGTTCTAGGACTGTACTGCTATTGTCTCACCCATCTCATTGTATTGTAAATGTTGGAGTTTTATCTCCAGGGGCTCTGTGCTTTGTGAGCCCCTGGAAAGTGCCTCGGTCACCTTCGTTTTGCAAAGCATGACGTAGTTAAGTTCATTTTATAGGATTGATAAAAAATTGTCTCTACTTAAGCCATATTACTGTTTGAGTTTGTTACCTTATTTTTAATTAGTTTAAATTTTTGAGTTGTGATTAAAGTTTTCAAAGATAAACAGATTACTTACTACATGAAGATAGTAGTTTCTCTTTAGAGGGTGGGAAGAAAGTTTGGTAGTAAATTGAACAATAATTTTTCCATGCTTAAGATTTCTTTTAAACTTTGAGACATAAATAATTTACTTGCACACTACAAATTTTCTCGATTATTTACTGGTGTAAGTAATCGAGAAAATTAGACACTTTCAAGTCACAATTTTTAAAAACTTTGAAAGATAAATAATTTGCTTGACCTCTTCTTAACTGTTTGGTCTTCAT
>VMDR010013901.1:0-24316 GCA_007922815.1 Macrotus californicus | reverse complement strand
GGGGAGGGAATAGTGGGGGGAAGGGTTTCCAGGAAACACTCTAAAGGACACATGGACATAACCAAGGGGAAGGGTGGGAGTAGGGGAGGGGGGTGGGATTGGCTAGGGTGGGCGGGGTAGTGGTGGGGGGAAAATTCAAACTGTAATTGAACAACAATAAAGTAATTTAAAAAAAAAAAGCAGAAACTCTCAAAAAGGAGTACTGAGATGGACATCATATCCCACAGTGCTGGTTTCTTGTCTTACTGGCTTTAGTAAACAAGCTGCCAGATAATAGATGCCACAGACACTTGCATTTTTATGAATGTGATACATGGACACCTAAACAGTTTTCCAGGATACTCCCATTTTTCTCTACCACATGTTAATATGTTTAACTAAGGAAACTAACAGTTCATTTTGAAATCTTTTGTTAAACTATTAAATATTGGTATCACTGGCTTGACAAAGATAAGTATTTTAACTTCTTGCCAACTGACCCTTGTTTCCTAACATCTTTAACTCCTTACTTAAGGTATTTCTCTTTGTTTGTCTACAAATGCTAAAGCTTTACACGCTAGTGTTTTCCAATGACTGTTGAGGGAATATCAGTCTTCTGCCTCACTGCCAAGCATTCATTCTCCACCAACAGCACAGTGCGCAGTGCCGTGCAGCAAATGCAAGGCCTCAAGAGCCAGCATTCAGGAAGCAGAGAAGACGTCATAGTAGGGACCCTCCCACCAAAGCATCAGCAAACACCTCTGGCCATAGAAGTCCTGACATTTTCTTTTTCCTTTTAATTTTAATTCCATTTTATTGTTGGACAGTATTGTTTCACACATATATGAAACAGGCCAAAAAAGTAAATAAATAAACAGAAACTTCATAAACAAAAAAAAAGGGAAAAAGCAACCTTTTATCTTTGGCCTTTTAACCATCTCCTACAAATGAACTACTTATCGTACAGTTAAGTACACACACAAAATTACTGAAATGTTTGGAATAAGATTGTTTTGTTGTTGTTGTTTTAGCCTTCTTACAAGGTCTTTTTCCTCCATTGAGACTATAGTGAACATGGTCACACCACAGGTAAAGTTGGAAGTAGCACAGAGAGCACTCCAAAGGCTGGTTTAGTCATCCCGAGATCAATAAAAATAGCTGATCCCAAACAACATGTAGAAAAACATAAAATGAAAATAAAAAAATACAAACAAATTTATCTTTTTAAAGTACTTTTTAAAAAAGCAGGAAATTTTGGTTTTGTTCCTCTCTTGTTGCAAATTCACATTGTGGTTTTGGTTGGGTGGGGGACAGTGTATCAGTGTATGTCATCTGTGGGTGGCTCTGCCAGTGGTGAGTGGGCAGGCAGGCAGGACTCTACTCAAAGGTGATCACGTTTAGATTGTGAGATGGGAAGTGGATGCTGAATAGGTCACAGTGGCCTTTTTTTAAAGATGAACTTTTCTTTTTTTTTTTTGTCTAGTCATCCTCATTGGTCTTCTGCTTCATGGTGTCAACATCGTCATCCTCACCATCTTCAGCTGCCCTTTTGCCCGCAGCTGCCTAGTTAAACTTTTTTTTATTGTTTATGATATTACAGTTGTCCCAATTTTTCCACCCTTGCCCCCATCCTCCCAGCCTGCCCCCTCGTTCCCACAGTCAATCCCCACACATTGTTCATGTCCATGGGTGATGCATATATGTTCTTTGTCTAGTCCTTTCACCTTCTTTCAATCAGTTCCCTCACCCCTCCCCTCTTAGAGCTGTCAGTCTGTTCCATGTTTCTGTGCCTTTGATTATCTTTTGCCCATTAGTTTATTTTGTTCAGTAGATTCCAGTTATAAGTCAGATCATGTGGTATTTGTCTTTCATTGACTAACTTATTTCACTTAGCATAACAGTATCCAGTTCCACCCATGCAGTTGCTAAAAGTAACACTTGCTTCTTTTTTACTGCCGCATAGTAGTCCATTGTGTAAATGTACCACAGCTTTTTTATCCACTCATTTACTGATGGGTGCTTAGGCTGTTTCCAGCATTTAGCCATGGTATATAGTGCTGCTATGGACATAGAGGTGCATGTATTCTTTTGAATGGTGTTTTGGAATTCTTTGGATATATACCCAGCAGTGGAATCAATGGGTCAAAAGGCAGTTCCATTTTGAATTTTTTGAGGAAACTCCATACTGTTTTCTAGAGTAGGTGCACCAGTCTGTATTCCCACCAACAGTGCACTAGGGTTCCCTTTATTCCACATCCTCGCCAGCATTTCTTGTTGGTTGATGTATTAATGATAGCCTTTTTGGCAGGTGTGAGGTTATAGCTCATTGTGGTTTAATTTGCATTTTTCTGATGGCTAGTGATGTTGAGCATTTATTCATATGTCTATGGACCATCTGTATGTCCTTCTTGGAGAAGTGTCTTTTCAGGTCCTTTGACTATTTTTTAAAATAGGATTATTTGTCTTCCTGGTGTTATGTCATATAAGTTCTTTATATATTTTGGAGATTAAACTCTTGTCCAATGTATCATTGACAAATGTGTCTTCCCATACAGTTGGTTCCCTTTTCATTTTGATGCTGGTTTCTTTAGCATGCAGAAGCTTTTTAGTTTGATGTAGTCCCATTAGTTCCCCCCCCCCTTTATTTCCCTGGCCCTAGGAGATATCTCAGCAAAATTATTGCTACCTGAGATATCTGAAATTTTACTGCCTGTGTTTTCCACTGAGACTTTTATGGTACCACAGCTTATATCACAGCCTTTTATCCATTTAGAGTTTATTCTGGTGTATGGTGTAAGTTGGTGGTCTAGTTTCATGTTTTTGCAAGTACTAGTCCATTTCTATCAACAGCATTTATTGAAGAAACTATCTCGACTCCATTGTATGCTCATGCCCCCTTTGTCAAATATTAATTGACCATAAATACATGGGTTTATTGCTGGGCTCTCTCTTCTGCTCCACTGGTCTATGTGTCAGTTATGTCAGTACCAGGCTGTTTTGATTACAGAGGCCTTGTAGCACAGTTTTACGTCAGGTACTATGACCCTTTCAACTTTGTTCTTCTTTCTCAAGATTGGTGTGGCTATTTGGGGGTCTTTTCACTCCATATAAATTATTAATGATGTTCATTCTTCCAGTCCAAGAACAGGGCATATGCTTCCATTTATTTGTATCTTACTCAATTTCTTTCTTCAGTATTCTATACTATTCCAAGTAAGGTCTTTTACCTCCTTGGTTTAATTTATTCCTAGGTATCTCATATTTTTTAAATTTCAGTAGTAAATGGGATTGTTATCTTAGTTTCTCTCTCTGGTAGTTCATTGTTGGTGTACAAAAGTGCTACTGATTTCTGAATATTGATTTTGTATCCTACAACTTTGCCCAATTCAGTTGTTAGGTTGAGTTGTTTTCTGGTGGAGCCTGTAGGGTTATCTATGTACACTATCATGTCATCTGCAAAACAATGACAGTTTTACTTCCTCTTTTCCAGTTTTGATAGCTTTTATTTCTTCTTCTTGTCTGATCGCTGTGGCTAGGACCTCCAGTACTATGTTGAATGAGAGAGGTGAAGGTGGGAACCCTTGTCTTTTTCCTGATCTTAAGGGTGATGCGGACTCCAGCCAGCGGGGTCCATGTGTTGTGGATGCCACGAACAAATTCACATGGACTACAGAAATCCTGTGGAGAAAAAGGGACAGCATGGCCACTCTCTGATGGAGAGAGGGCCTCAACCCCTGCCTGGACAAGCTTTTATTGATTTTCTGGGCACATTACATGGAGGATAGTCATTTACTATGCACAGGTTCGCTTTAGGTGATTACCTTTGACAGGTAACAAAGGAGAGGAAGTTGCTAATTACTATAAAGAAAAGGGATATTTGCAAATGCAAGGGGAAAGGTGGTTGGACTGGTTACACTCCATACTTGGGAGGTTTAGCATAGATTTTAGGAAGTTACTTCAAAGATACACAGTAAACATTTGCTGCCTCAATTCAGGGTGAGGGAGGTTTAGCAAAAGCAAGCCTCAAAGAGGCCTAGGTACAATGCAGGCCTGATTCCCCGTGGGAAAACTGATCCGTGGGCTCGGTTCTTGTGTGTCGACTCGCTCCCTGCTGGATTTCCAAGTCAGAGGCTGGTCTACATTTGCCATTGCCACGTGGAACAGTTCCCTATATTTCTCCCCTTGTTTTTAGTTAGGACTACTGTAGATCCCACAAAGCTTGCTACTTACTGGTCTCTCACATGACCCTGGGAAAATAATTTGCAAATGCAGCGAAGTACACAAAAGCATTATTAGAATCAGTAAGCAACTGGCAGCTCCAAAGACCCACCCTGTCAAGTTAAGTCCATCAAACCATTTTTTTGGGTTTATCCAGCTGAAATTGTCAAGGAGGGTTTGAAAAACCTCTTGCTTAGTCAAGTGTTGAATGTCCTGCAGCTGCTGATGTAATTCTAGCTGCAATTTATCAATTTGTCCTTTTAAATTGGTAGAAAAAGTGCCTCTTAGGCGGTCGATATCGCTCCAGGAGTACTGGCTGGAAATCCACTTCATGACATGCTGTCTGCGCCATTTCTAAGTCTGCTCTTATGCACTGGGCCGAGGCAAGGCGCCACATGGAACCATGGCCCCAGTGTGTTAGGACCGTGCCCGGTGCTGGGCACAGGAAAAGTTTGCTCCCGCCTGCATGGAGAGGAGGGGAGGAGGGGAGGAGAGGGGGACCAACCCCCCTCTGCTGCTGCCTGTCCTTGGCAGAAAGACCCGGCCCCTCTGTGCTGCGAGGGCACACACACCCACGCCCCCACTGTGCTCACCAGGCAGGGCCATGACGTTCGCTGCGGCTGGGGTGACCCACAGGAAGGGCCTAGCTGGCGTGAATCGGTCCCTTCTCTTTTTGTCTAAGCTTTCCTGATTGTGAGGGCTTCTCTGCCCTGCTTTTCCTCATATTTCCAAATCTAAAGATCCCTTATCTGGGAGACATCCAGCAGCCTTAAAAAGCTGCTGAATTAGCTGAAAATATTGCTTCTCTTCCTTAGAGAGCCCATTCCCCATGGTAGAGGATTCATAGAAACCTTTAAAGAATTTTTTTTAACAAATAAAAGAACCTTTTCTGAAATTCCTCTTGCCGCAAGCACAGCGATTACAAAACCAGTTTCAGTTTTGCTTTCACTCCATCTGCACCTTTAAATCTTACTTCTTCCTAGTGAGGAGAAATCGTTTTGGAGGTCCCTATAATTATGGCCCCTGCACATCTCGAGAATTGATCTCAGACACCTTTGCAAGGTTCTGACTCATGTGGGAACACCTGATTTCTCGAGCCGAGGGGAGGAAGTGCTTTTTATCTTCAGAGCTTGGTGAATGCCAAAAGCTCTCATATAAAACCTGTGTCTAACACTAAATTCTTCTGGAAAGTAATCTTCGTAGTCTGGTTGAAACTGAAACATTCACATCCGCTTTTCCTTATGCAGGAGGACGGAGGGAAAAGGCAAAATGGAAAGGGCCGCAAGAGGTGGCTTCAAAGAAAGGATTTGCTGAGATGCTTGCAAATAGTCCTGGTACTAGTTGGTTTTTAAAGCTGATTAGAGGGAAAGTCTTTGCTCTTTCTCCCAAACCTATACCTGGCTGGGGGTTGTGCCATGGGGATGGGCTTTTTTTTTTACAGTGTGCCTCTTGTTGCATGGACTTTTGCTTGCGGCTGGTAGGAAACCTAGTGTTCTGACCTCGTCCACATTCCAGCTTATCCTCTCACAGGTGTCTTTATTTTGGTGAGTGCCCTTGTGGCTCTTAATGGCTAGACCCATGCCTGTGATGTGGCGGCAAAGGCATGGGAGAGAGCAAGGCTCCCGCTTACTAAAGAGGGTGCAGATGTAAAACAGCGGCAAGAGAGGGTGACCTTGGAAAAAATCCCTTTTTCTCTGAAATCCAACACACCCTACAACCTTACTGAGAAGCACTCGGTGTTGTCTGCCCTTACCTGAGCTGATGCACGCACTCCAACCAAGTTGGTGTGTTGTCCACAACTGCAGCTCGTAGCCCTGGGTCCCTGTTCGGGTGCCAGATATGTGGGGGCTCCGCCCAAAGAGCCCCCCAGCTGCCACAGATAAGAATAAGTCTACCAAGACATGATTTGCCTAGGGAGGAAAGGTGGCCAATCTCTCCAAGGAGAAGGGCCTTGAGCCTATTCCTCAATGGGCTTTTATTGGGTTTAATTTGCATAGGAATATAAGTAAAGTTCATGAATCATTTTCAGGCAGCAAGGATCAAACAATAGATAACATTCAAAGAACTATGAGGGCTTATTCTGAGTCAAGGTCAGATAGCTAAAGGGCCATAAAACTTTGGGGAAACAAACTCAGTCTATGCTTGGACACTTATTTAAATTGAGGGTATAAACAAAGCAGGTTTCACAGGATTTTATGCATTCTTTCTTAGGCCTGATCGCCCCGGGAGACGCCCTTTCCAGCACAGGGCTACACCCACCTCCAGTATTGTTTCAGGCTTAAGTCAAGCAGCCAATAGATTAGGAGACTTCTTTGCAGACAGAATGAGGACTCCAGGCTATGTCAAAGCCTAGAGGCAAAGGTCCATCACCCCCTTTTTCTGTAACCTCCCTAAGTCCTTCCCTGAGAGACCCTTCATGACCATGCCTGTCTGAAGTCATTCCTCCCTTGAGGAGTCTTACCCATCATTGGCTAACCAGACATCTGCCTGGGGTCAAGCAGGGTGATGTGAAAGGGGGCACAGGTGGTGCCCCTGCCAGGGAGATAAGCTTTGTCTCTTTAGTGGCTTGTGACTCAAGGTCTCTTTATTCAGCCTTAGCCATGGGGGGTTACCACTTCTGAAACCACACAAGGTGGTTCCCAACAAAGGGAAATGCTTTTAGTTTTTGCCCATTGAGTATGATGTTGGCAGTAGGTTTTTCATATGTGGCCTTTAGTATGTTTGCATATTATGTTTGCATATTATGATATGCTCCCTCTATTCCCATTTTGCTGAGTGTTTTTTATCATAAATGGCTACTGGATTTTATCAAATGCTTTTTCTGCATCTATTGCTATAATAATGTGATTTTGGTCTTTCATTTTGTTTGTGATATATCACATTTATTGATTTGTGAATATTGTACCATCCTTGAATCCCTGAAATAAATCCTACTTGAACATGGTGTATGATGTTTTTAATGTATTTTTGGATTTGGTTTGCTAGTATTTTGTTGAGAATTTTAGCATCTGTGTTCATCAGAGATATTGGTCTCTAATTTTCTTTCTTTTTTGTGTTTTTTTTCCGAGTTTTTGGATTAAGATAATACTGGCCTCATAAAAAGACTTTGGGTGCACCCCCTCTTCTTGAATTTTTGCAAGTAATTTGAGAAAGAGAAGTGTTAGTTCTTCTTTGATTGTTTGGTAAAATTTGTCTGTGAAGCCATCTGGACCAGGGCTTTTGTGTGTCAGTAGTTTTTTAATTACTGCTTCAGTTCCACTAGTTGTTGGTCTGTTTAGGTTTTCTGCTTCTTCCTGATTCAGATTTGGAAGATTGTATGTTTCTAGAATTTTATCTATTTTGCCCAGGTTGTCCAATTTCTAGGCATGTAGTTTTTCATAATTTCTTACAATCCTTTGTATTTCTGTAGTATCTGTTGTTACTACAGAACAGATAGTTACTTCTATAGAGATAGAAGTACTCTATCAGATAGTTACTTCAGAAGAGATAGTTACTTCTCTTTCATTTCTGATTTTACTTATTTGGATCCTCTCTCTCTCTCTCTCTCTCTCTCTCTCTCTCTCTCTGGATGAGTCTGGTTAACAGTTTGTCGATTTCGTTTACCTTTTCAAAGAACCACCTCCTAGTTTCATTATCCTTTGAATTGTTTTTTAGCCTCTATGTCATTTAATTCAGCTCTGATTTTATTTCCATCCTGTGCTTGCTTTGGGCTTTGCTTGTTGTTGTTCCTCTAGTTATTTTAGATGTAGGATTAGGTTGTTTATTTGAGATTGTTCTATCTTCTTTAGATAGGCCTGAATTGCTATGAACTTCCCGGTCAGGACTGCCTTCAATGTGTCCCACAGGTTTTCAGTTGTGTCTTCATTTCATTTGTTTGCAGATACTTTTTGATTTCTTCCTTGACCTCACTGTTACCACATTCATTATTTAATAACATGTTATTCAGCCTCCATGTATTTGAATGTTTTTGAGTTTTTGCTTGAAGTTGGTCTCTAGTTTCAAGCCATTGTTATCCAAGAAGTTGGTATATTTTCAATTTTCTTAAATTTGTTGAGGCTACTTTTGTGCCCTACCGTGTGGTCTATCTTTGGGAGTGATCCTAGTGCATTTGAGAAGAAGGTGTATTTTGCTACTTTGGGGTGAAATATTCTATAAATACCAATTACATCCATCTGACCTAGAATGTCATTCAATTTTGCAATATTTTTATTGATTTTTTGCTTGGAAGATCTATTCATTGGTGACAGTGCCCTACAATGACTGTATTGCTGTATATCTCTTTCTTAAAGTCCTCCAATATTTTCTTTATATACTTAGATGCACTTGTATATTGGGTACCTATATGTTTACAAGAGTTATATTCTCTTGTCGGTCTACTCCCTTAGGTATCATGTAGTGGCCTTCTTTGTCTCTTGTTATGGCCTTTATTTTAAGTCTATTTCAACTTTCTTGAATTTGTTAAGGCTTCTGATATAAGCATTGCTAACCCCGCTTTTTTCATGTCCGTTAGCATGGAATATTTCTTTCCATTCCTTCACTTTCAGCCTGTGTATATCTTTTGTTCTGAGGTTCATCTGTTGTAGACAGCATATATGCAGGTTGTATTTTCTTAGCCATTCTGCTACCCTATGTCTTTTGATTGGAACATTTAATCCATTTACATTTAAGTTTATTATTGATAAGTACTTATACATTGCCATTTTCCCCCTTTGTACCTGTGTTCCCCCTTCTCTCTCTGTGTCTCTTTTCCTAAAACAGTCCCTTTTAGCGTCTCTTGCAGTGCTGGCCTGTTGGAGATGTACTCTTTTAGCCTCCTTTTGTTTGGGAAGCTCTTTATTTCACCTTCCATTTTAAATGAGAGGCTTGCTGGGTAGGTAGTCTTGGTTTCAGGTCCTTGCTTTTCATTACTTGGAATATATCAGGCCAATCCTTTCTGGCTTGTACCATTTCTGTTGAGGAATCAGTTGATAGCCTTTTCAGAGCTCCCTTGTATGTTACTAGCTGTTTCTCTCTTGCTGCCTTTAAGATGCTCTCTTTGTTTGTAAATTTTGCCATTTTTATTGTAATGGCAAAATGGAGTAGGCCTCCTTGGGTTCATCCTGATTAGGACCCTCTGTGCTTCTTTGACTTACATGACATTTTCCCTCATCAAGTTAGGGAAATTTTCTGTTATTTTTTCAAGTACATTTTCTATCCCTAGTTCCTTTTCTTATCCTTCTGGTATCCCTAGGATGTGAATATTGTTACATTTCATGTTGTCCCAAAGCTCCCTTAAGGTATTCTCATTCTTTTTGAGGTTTTTTTTTTTTCATTTTGTTGCTCTGATTCAGTTTTTTCTCTACCTTGTTTCCCAGCTTCATGATTTGATTCTCTGCTTCACCTAGCCTGCTCTTAATTCCTTTTCACATTGATGTAGGTCCCACTAAGATCCTTATAGTGCTCACTAAGTTCCTTGTCATCCTTATTACCATTACTTCTATATATCTGATCAAGTGCTTGTGTCAATTTTCCTTAGCTCTTTTTCTGGAGATTCCTCCTTTTCTTTCTTTTAGGGGTTGTTTCTTTGTCTCTCCACTTTAGTTGTCTCTTTGTGTTTGTTTCTATGTATTAGATTGATTTGCTTTAACTCTCTGTCTTGTGGAGTGGCCTTGTGTGTTAAGCGTCCTGTGTGCCCCAGGATGCAGACTTCTTGATTTCCTGATCTGTATGCTCTAAGAATGTTCTCTGTGTGGATTATGTGGACTCTCCTGTTGTATTTGTGTCCTGATTACTACTGGCCCATTCATTAGTCACCCTTCCATCTGGCTAATAGGCTGAAGCTCCACCAGTTGTTGTATGCTATTGTATAGGTACTGGTAGAACAAAGCAAAACAACACAAAAATAACACCAAAACAACCCCTCCCTGATCCCCACAGCAATATCAACAACAAGAGAGCAAATAATATTAAAAGAGGAAATAGAAATGGAATAGTAGAGAAAGGGGAAAAGGCAAGAGAATATGAGAAGACCAGAGAAAAGAAAATTATGAGAGGAGAAAGGGGAAGAGAACTACTACTCATATTGAATTGAAAGAGTAAAATGGGGGAAAGGAACAGAGAAAAAGTAACAAAAATAACAAAAGGAGAGAAGGGATCAGTTGAATAATCGAAAAGTAGAATAGCAGATATGAAAGAAGAATTAGAGCAAAATTTTAAAAAAAGATTTAAATATAAAGGCTATGAAAAAGAAAAAATAGCTAAGATCAGAAAAGAGCCAAGTGTATTTGTCTCAGCACAGTTTGGATCTGGCTTTCTGGTTCCTCTCTTTGGATATGCTCTGATGTCTGAGTCTGGTGTAAGCCAATGACAGGTGCTGTCCACTTCTGGCCCTTGGCCACCTTTTCAAAACCACTGGTGATCCAGTTTGTGGCTGATTCCTCCAGGCTTGGCTGCTCCTAGGGTGGGCCAAGGTACTCTGAAAGCTGGCTTTTATCAGCACTGGATCCAGGGGTATGTCAGCAAGTGTTCCAGGTCACCACAGGAACCTCCTCTGCCTGCCTGCTGGCCTCTTCTCAATCTTATACTAGTCAAAGACCTATTTCTGAGAGAGCTTCTGCCAGAAACAGGGGGCTGTGATTCCTGGATTTCCCATGGCAGGTGCCTTTCAGACTTCAGGGAAGATGGTGAGTTTGATCCCCCTCCCCCAAGCCAGTAGTTTGAGTCTGTCCTGGATTATTTCCCTATACTCGGCAGAAGTGGGGGAGGTAGGGGGGCAGGCCTTAGTTTCCAGAGCCCAGATTTTGGGTCTGCCTGATGCCAGGAGGGTCTTTCTGTGGCTCTCCCATGAGGTAAATACACCAGTCTGTTTTCCAGGATAGTGAATTGATTAGCTACACCCTACTGCCAGTCTCTGATGACCCTAAGTCTGTTTATATTGTTGTCTCCTTTGCAACAATTAAGATGCAGGATGGGAGAAAATAAAATCAAAGAAACAAAACAGACCACCAAGACAGTGTAAAACTGAAAAAACAATGAAAAAAAATTTGCTGAGTGGAGCAAATGAGATATCAGAGGTTGTGGCAAGGGTATTTCCAGAGGGAAGGGGGAACAGTGTCCCACAGGTAAGATAAATGATTTTCCCCTAGGAGGGGTCAAGAAAAACAGCTAGGCTATGTAGCCCAAGTATATCCAGGCCCCCCAAATCCCACAGCTGCTCCCCCAAGACTCTCTGTGTCTCCCACTCCAGGCTCTCCTTGAGCAACTCCAGTCTGTGCCACCCTCCCTTCACTAGGGCCCAAGGTGGGTAGCTGCAAACATACAACCTGCGTTTTGCCCCTTTATGAAAAAAAAGATGGTGGGTTTGTCTCCAGCAGTTTTCATCTCTCCCCAGAGCAGAGAGCCCCCACAGTCAGACTCCTTGATCTCCTGATCTGGGTGCTCTAGGAATGTCTTTTGTGTGGATTATATGGACTCTCCTGTTTTATTTGGGACTTGACTTTTCATTGGCCTATTTGTTGGTGGGAACTTTCCTCCATTTGGCTGACTAAGGGGCTCAACCACTGCCACATCTGCCTCTGCCTTAAGAGGGCTTCTAGGTGTGGCTTGGATTCCTAGTTGGAGCACATACAGAAGGCCATCTATTAACTCTTCTCTCTCACACCAACACCTCTCCCACTCTCAAATCAATAGAATATATCCTGTGTGCATCGTCTTCCTTTAAATCTCATATCATTCTGATTGAGTGGGTGAAGGAAGGGAAGAATCCAATAGCAAAACTAGAACAGTGGATGGTGGCGGGGTGCTCATGCTGCTCCCCCCAGTATGACTCAGCCTTGGATTGTGGCCACGGTACTCCCCCTGCAGTGCTCCTACCATGGTTTCTACCACCAGCGCCACCCTGGCCAACTTTCTCTGCTCCCAGTTCCCAACCTATCTGCAGCATCCTCAGTCAGACTGTCCCATTTGTGATTCCAGTACTGCCCAGGGCCAAGGAAACTACAGCCCCCTTCATGGCAAGTTCCACAGTCCAATGGACCCTAGCTCCGGATGGCAGTGGAGTGTGTGGCTTGGCCCAGTAGGTGTGGTGATCACAAAAACAAGTCCAGGTGCCAGGCACAGCTGCTCTGGCAGCTTCTTCCTGAGGAGGGTATTGCAAATTGCACAAAATGGCTCCCGCTCCAAGTCTGTGCAGCCAGAAGTACTGGGCTGAGTGGTGGCTGAGGCAGCTGCAGCAGCTGTGGCAGTGGCTCCACAAGAGGAGCCTGGGCTGCACACCCCTGATTGCTCTTGCAAGTGGACAAGCACTCGCACACTTGCACACACTTCCTAAACACTACTCCACACACACACACTCACTCACACACACTCATGCTCAGCTGGATTTTCAAGTTGATTGCTCTGTGGTTTAGCTGCAAGGCTGGTCCAGGGCTGGGAGCAAGTGGACCAAGCTTCCAGCTACTCTGTGGCCATCTTTGAACCCCCTATAGTTTTCTTTCTTTGTTATGTCTTTACCTGGGTTTGGAATTAGGATAACACTGACCTTGTAAAAAGAGCTTGGCAGACTTCCTTCTTCTTGAATTTTTTGAATAGGAAAGATGTTAGTTCTTTGAATGTTCGGTAAAATTTGCCTGTGAAGCCATCTGGTCCAGGATATTTGTTTGCTGGGAGATTGATTACTGCTTCAATTTCATTAGTTGTTATTGGTCTATTTAGGTTTTCTCCTTATTCTTGATTCAGTTTTGGGAGATTTTATGATTCTAGAAATTAATCCATTTTATCCAGGGTGTCCAATTTCTTTCTTTCCCTTTTTATTACTGAGTAATATTCCATTGTGTGGATTTCTGACCTTTTTATTCATTCCTTGTTGATAGGCATTTTGGCTGTTTCCAGTTGTTGGCTAATATAAACAAAGCCTCTATGAGCATTCATATACACATCTTATACTTCATTTTGTTTGGATAAATAACTAGACATGAAGTGGCAGTGTCATATGGTTGGTGCATGTTTAACTCTTTCAGAAATTGCCAAATTGTACATAATCCAATTACTTTCCCATCAGCAGTATATGAGAGTTTTGTTCTACTAGAACTTGCTTTGATTAGTCTTTTTATTTTTTAAATATATTTTATTGATTATGCTATTACAGTTGTCCCATTTTCCCCCCTCTGTTCCCCTCAGCCCTGCACACCCCCTCCCACCTGCGTTCCCTGCCCCCACTGTAGTTCATGTCCATGGGTTGCACATATAAGTTCTTTAGCTTCTACATTTCCTACACTATTCTTAATCTCCCCCTGTCTATTTTCTACCTACCATTTATGCTATTTATTCTTGGTACCTTTTCCTCCTCTACCCGCTCCCACTTCCCAACTGATAACCCTCCATGTGATTTCCATTTCTGTGATTCTTTTCCTGTTCTAGTTAGTTGCCTAGTTTGCTTTGTTTTTATTTTAGGTTCAGCCATTAATAGCCGTGAGTCTGTTGCCACTTTACTGTTCATATTCTTGATCTTTTTTTTCTTAGATAAGTCCCTTTAACATTTCATATAATAAGGACTGGGTAATGATGAACTCCTTTAACTTGACCTTATCTGGGAAGCATTTTATTTGCCCTTCTATTATAAATTATAGTTTTGCTGGAGAGAGTACTCTTGGATATAGGTCCTTGCCTTTCATGACTTGGAATACTTCCTTCCAGCCCCTTCTTGCCTGTAAGGTTTCTTTTGAGAAATCAGCTGATAGTCTTATGGGAACTCCTTTGTAGGTAACTATCTCCTTTTCTCTTGCTGCTTTTAAGATTCTCTCCTTATCTTTAATCTTGGTTAATGTAATTATGATGTGCCTTGGTGTGTTCCTCGTTGGGTCCAACTTCTTTGGGACTCTCTGAGCTTCCTGGACTTCCTGGAAGTCTATTTCCTTTGCCAAATTGGGGAAGTTCTCCTTCATTATTTGTTCAAATAAGTTTTCAATTTCTTGCTCTTCCTCTTCTCCTTCTGGCACCCCTATAATTTGGATGTTGGAATGTTTAAAGATGTCCTGAAGGTTCCTAAGCCTCTCCTCATTTTTTTGATTTCTTGTTTCTTCATTCTGTTCTGGTTGAATGTTTCTTTCTTCCTTCTGCTCCAAACCCTTGATTTGAGTCCCGGTTTCCTTCTCGTCACTGTTGGTTCCCTGTAGGTTTTTCTTTATTTCACATAATGCAACTTTCATTGCTGCCTGGGTCTTTTTTATGCTGTTGAAGTACCCAGTGAGTTCCTGGACCATCCTGATTACCAGTGTTTTGAACTGTGCGTCTGATAGGTTGGCTTCTCTTCATCACTTCGTTGTATTTTTTCTGGAGCTTTGATCTGTTCTTTTATTTGGGCCCCTTTTTTTTTCTGTCTCAGCCTACCTGTTACTTAAAAGGGGCAGAGCCTTAGGTGTTAACCCCAGGGTGTCCAATTTCATGTCATATAGTTGTTCATAGTATTTTTTTTTACAATCCTCTGTATTTCTGTGGTATTCATTGTTGTTTTCCTTCTTTCATTTCTGATTTTATTAACGTGGGTCCTCTTTCTTCTTTTCTTCATTAGTCTTGTTAAAGGTTTATCAATTTTTTTTATCTTTTCAAAGAACCAGCTCCTGAATTCATTGACCTTTTGAATTGTTTCTTAGTCTCTGTTTCCTTACTCTCATTTATTGCCACTCTCATCTTGATCATTTCCACTCTGATCTGGATTATTTCTTTCCTTCTACTTGCTTTGGGCTTTGTTTGTTGTTGTTTCTTTTTTTCTAGTTCTTTTAAGTATAGGATTAGATTGTTTATTTGAGATTTTTCTATCTTCTTTTTAAAAATATTTTTATTGACTATGCTATTTACAGTTGTCCCAATTTTTCACCCTTTGCCCCTCTCCACCCAGCACCCCCATTCCCCACAGAAATCCACCCCCTCATAGTTCATGTCCATGGGTCATGCATATAAGTTCTTTAGCTACTCCATTTCCTATACTGTTATTAACACCCCCTGTCTATTTTGTACCTACTATTTATACTTTTTATTCCCTGTACCTTTTCTCCCATTCTTTTCCCTCCCCCTCCCCACTGATAACCCTCCATGTGATCTCCATTTCTGTGAGTCTGTTCCTGTCCTGCTTATTTGCTTAGTTTGTTATTTAGACTCAGTTATTGATAGTTGTGAATTTTTTCCATTTTAATATTCATAGTTTTGATAATTTTTTTTATATCATTCTCATTAGTATTTTATATAATAATGGCTTGGTGATGATGAACTTTAGTTTTACCTTGTCTGGGAAGCACTTTATCTGCCCTTCAATTCTAAATGATAGCTTTGCTAGATAGAGTAATCTAGGTCGTAGATCCTTGCTTTTCATCACGTTAAATATTTCTTGTCAGTCCCTTCCAGCCTGCAAAGTTTCTTTTAAAAAATCAGCTGAAAATCTTATGGGAATGCTTTCGTAGGTAACTCTCTGCTTTTGTCTGGCTGTTTTCAAGATTCTCTCTTTATCTTTAACCTTTGGTATTTTAACTATGATGTATCTTGGTGTGATCCTGTTTGGGCCCATCTTGTTTGGGACCCTCTGTGCTTCCTGGACTTGTATGTCTGGTTCCTTCACCAAATTAGGGAAGTTTTCTTTCATTATTTTTTCAATAAGTTTTCAATTTCTTGCTCTTCCTCTTCTCCTCTTGGCACCACTATGATTCAGATGTTGGTAAGTTTAAAGATGTCCTGGAGGATCCTTAGCCTATCCTTTTTTTTTTTCTTTTAATTCTTTTTTCTTCTTGCTGTTCTGATTGAATGCTTTTCTCCTCCTTATGTTCCAAACAGTTGATTTGATTCTCAGCTTCATCCCCTCCATTGCTGGTTCCCTGTAGATTTTTCTTTATTTCACTTAATTGAATCATCATTTCTGCCTGAGTGTTTTATATGCTGTTGAATTACCCAATGAGTTCCTTGAGCATCCTGGTAACCAGTGTTTTGAACTCTGCATCTGATAGGTTGTTTATCTCCATTTTGTTTAGTTATTTTTCTGGAGTTTTGTTCTGTTCTTTCATTTGGGCCATATTTCTTTGTCTCCTCACTTTGGCAGCCTCCCTGTTTTTATTTCTGTGCACTAGGTAGATCTGCTTTGACTCCCTGTCTTAGTAGTGTGGCCTATTGTAGAAAAGCATAAGTGTAAGTTGTATGGGGTGGCACCTTAGGGAGTTGCCAGGACAGGACACCCATGTCACTGCTCCTTGATTCTGTGTGGGGGAGGACTTGGAGAGGCAACAGTGCCACTGCCTGGCCTCTGGAGTTTTGCCTGGGAGGAAGCTATCTTTTGGCACTCGCCCTGTTGCCAGTCACTTCAATTTCTCCCCATATGTTACTGGTGCCCTTATAGTTATTGCCCTGGTACAGAATGAGTCTGTATGAGTAATGCCATGAACTCCCCTTTCAGGAGTGCTGTCGCTGTGTCCTATAGGTTTTGGGGTGATATGTATTCATTTTCATTTGTTTCTGCATACTTTTTGATTTCTTCCTTGATCTCATCGATGATCCATTCATTGTTTAATAACATGTTTTTTATGTGGCCAATATTAAATGATAGCCTTGCTGGATAAAGTGATTGTACTTGTAGACACTTGCTTTTCACTACTTTGAATTCTTCATGACAGCCACTCCTGGCCTGTTGAGAAATCAGCTGACAGTCTTATTGGAGCTCCATTATAGATGACTGTTTCTCTCCTATTGCCTTTAAAATTCTCTCTTTAGACCTGGCTGGTGTGGCGTAGTGTACTGAATGCCAGCCTGCAAACTAAAAGATCACCATCTCGATTCCCAGTCAGGGCACATGCCTGGGCTGTGGGCCAGATCCCCAATTGGGGGCATGTGAAAAGCAACCAGTTTATGTTTCTCTCTCCCACTGATGTTTCTCTCCCTCTCTTTCCCCTTCTCCTTTCTCTAAACATAAATAAATAAAATATTTTTAAAAATTCTATTTGTCCTTAACTTTGCTATTTTATTATGTTCATTGGTGTGGGTCTCTTTGGGTTCCTCCTGATTGGAACACTCTGTGTTTCCTGAAATTGTGTGATTTTTTCCTGTACCAGGTTAGGGAAGTTTTCTGTCATTATTTCTTCAAACAGGTTTTCTAACTCTTGCTCACTTTCTTCTCCTCTGGTACCCTTAGGACGTGATACTGTTGTATTTCGTAATGTTTCAAAGTTCCCTAAAACCATTCTTGTTACTTTGAAGTCTTTTTTTCTTTTGGATGTTTTGCTTGGGTGTTTTTTTCTACCTTGTCTTTCAAATCACTGTTTTTATCCTCTCCTTCATCTAGCCTGCTTTGAATTCCTTCCAGTGTGTTCTTCATTTCCAACTTGTTCTTATTTGTGGTTTCTATGTCCTTTATCATGTTGATGTAGCTCACACTAAGTTCTTTGAGTATTCTTATAACCATGAACTCTATGTTGATAAACTGTCTGCCTCAATTTCATTTGGCTCTTTCCTGAGGATCCTTCTCTTTTTGGGGGGGGTGTTTCTTTGTCTCCCCATTTTGTTCTTTTTTTGTTTCTATGTATTAGATGGATTTCTTTGACTTGTCTTCATCGGGTGGCCTTATGTAGTAGGCATCCTGTGGGACTCAGTGGTGTAGTCTTGATCTACTGATCTTTATGCTCTAGGAATGTCCCTTATGTGGTTTATGTGGCTCTCTGTTGTATTTGGGATTGTTCTTGGCCCCTTTCTTGGTGGGGTTCTCCTCTCCTACTGACTGACTGAGAGGCTCATACCCCACCATGACTTTTATGCTGTTGTACAGGTACTGACAGAACATAGCAAAATAACACAGAAAATAAAACCCACAAAATCAAAAATGATCCCCAACAACAACTGTACATTCAACTACAAAAGTACAAAAGAATAATAATAATGGAAAGAGAATAAGAATATTATAAGAAAAAAAGAATATAAGATGATGATAGGAAAGAAATATGATTATGAGAGGATAGAGAGAGGAGAAACAATAAGAGTAAGGAATAGGAGCACAGAATCACCACAAAAGTTCAAAGAAAAGGAAAAAATAAAATTAAAAAAAAGAGAATGAAGGAAGAAGGCAAATGGAGTAAGAAAAGGGGAGAATAAAATATGACATTTGAAAGAAAAAATGTGAAAAGTAAAAAAATTTTGAAAAAGATAAAGTGATGAAAAGCTGTATGAAAGAAAAAGTGAAAATAAGGAATAAGAATGAAGTGGAATTAATGAAAATAAAGAATAAGAATGAAGTGGAATTCATCTCCGCAGAGATTAAGGATTGCCTGCTGGGTTCTCCTTCCAGATACAACTCTGATGTTGTCTGAGGCTGATGTAAACCAATGTCAGATGCTGTCCACGTCTAGCTCTAGGCAGTCTGTTCAAAGCTACAAGTGATCCATGGTTTGTGGCTGTCTCCTACAGGCTTGGCTGCCTTCAGGATGGGCCTCGCTCCTCAGCGGGGCTGGCTTTTTATCAGTACAGGGGTGGTTCAATTAATGACTGTAGGCACCACAGAACCTCTTCCACCTGCCTCTGCCTGCAGTCCTCCCATTAGTCTTAGTCTAGCCACTAACCCATCTGTTTCTGAGAGGGCTTCTGGTGGAATCGGGAGGATGGGACCTCTGGATCTTCCATGGGAGGTGCCATTCGGACTTCAATGAAGGTGGTTGGTGTGTTCCCTCATCACCACGCTATATGTCACCTGTCTTGAGTCTGTCCAGGATTATTCCCCTGAACTCAGCAAGTCGAAGCCCTAGTAAGAGAGCTGGTGGGGCTTCCAGGACCCAGACTTTGGGTCTGCCAGAAAACAGGAGGGTATTCCTAGGCTCTTTCATGATGGGGAAGCATCCACTTGGTTCCGGGGAAAGTGCATGGAATGGCCATACTCTAAAGCCAGTCTCTAGTATTCCTGAGGGAGCCTATGTTACTATCTCCTCAGGAGGGGATATTAAGAGGCAGGTTGGGGGATAGTAAGAAAGAAAAAAATAAAAAAATAAATTTTAAAAAGGATGCAGGGTTGGGTGAGCAGGATTCCAGAGGATTGGGCTAGGAGGGCTCCAGAGGGTGGGGTAAATAGTTGCCCACAGTGTGGAGTAATTGTTTTTCTCCTGGGAAGGGCTTGCTCTTCTCAAGAAAAATGGCTATTGTGGTATGGAGGTATGTCCTAGCACCAGGAACCCAGCAGCTATTTCCCCCATGCCTTTTCCCCAAGCCTCTCACTCCATACTCTCCCCTGTGACTCCAGACTGTGTTGTCTTTCCTTTGCCTGAGCCCACGGTGAGTGGCTGTGAACACACAACCTATGCCTTGGCCCCTTAGAAAATAAGGAAGGAAAAATAAAAGAAGAAAAATGGCTTTGTCTCCAGTGGGCTCTGTCTCTCTCTGGCGGGAAAAAAACCCTCTGGCCTTTCATCACTGGATGCTGCTTGAGCAGGTGGTCCCAGCACTAGTGCTCTGTGCTTGGGAGCTTGGTCTGGGGTCCAGGCTTCCCTCCTCTCAGGGAGAAGCTCCCATAGCCTGCCACATACTCAGCCTGCTGCCCTGAAAGCAGTGCCAGACCCTTTCATGTCCCTGCCCTATCTGTCTCAAGGTATTTTCTACCCATTTTTGGTTAAGTGTCTCCTCTTCAGGTAGTCTTCAGTTGTTTATTTCAGGTGGATGCTCTCCTCTTTGTTTTTATTTTCAGTTTGGTTCAGGGGGAGGTGATGTGAGACAAATTCTTCTACTCTTACCACCATCTTCTTTTTGCTTCTAAAAGTTGGGGAGAAAATGTAAATTTTCTGGCCTTTCAGTGAATAATATATGCTTCTTCCCTAAGGTGCTAATTGTAAAAATATTAGTCTGATTATCTTTTTTTTTTAGAACTTAGATTGCTTCTTTATATTACAGGCATGAAAACAAAAAGAAACTAACTACCAACTTAAAATCTAAAGGTAAGAGAAATAAGTGAGACCAGATTTTCATTTTGTGTTTTAACCAAAGGAATTTTTTGTGACATACATTTTTTTGTGTAAGGACTATGAAGCATGCCTGTGATCACAAAGGCAGCCCTACAGCTCTTTCTGGGATGATGTTGTCTCTTAGGGGATTGGAGAACTTCAGTGACAGGGCTGTGACCTGAGAACACATGAGTGGCATAGGTCACAGTAGCATAGCATTTTAATTTGCAAGTATGAATATGCAGGGGATCCTGAGCTCCACATATAATTGATTACCAACACCAGTATATTCTACCTTTGAAATGTTTATTGACTCTGTCCCCATCCTCACTGCTAATACCCCACAAACACCTACTGCTAAAGACACAACAGGGCTCTTTCAGGAGACTCAACTGTTTTCTTCAAATCCATCTCCTCCCCAAATCCTCACTGTCCTCCACCTATCCACCAGCATCTAAAACCTCATATAACCTTCTTACCTTCCTGACTAAGAATTGCCAATGCCTTCCCACTACCTACAGGATAAAGTCTATAACGTTCTCCCTTTGAAGCCTGCCCCATCCCTACTCTCCAGCCCAGGTCTTCCCCAAATCTTGTCTTCTTTGAGTCTAGTCACAACCAGCTTTTTCAGGGTATACCACTTGTACCTCCATGCCTTTGCTCATGTTATTCCTTCTCTATAATGTTCCTTTTTCTTTTCCTCAGCCTAGCGAGCTCCTATTCATCCTTCAACTCCCAGCTTACAAGGACAGTCTAATCCTCCTTTCACACTAACACTGTGGCATATTCCTTGCTGAGCTTGGGCTCTCTCTACTCCTGTCTCCTTAAACCCATTTCCTGTGGGTTGTAATTGAGAACATGGACTTGAGTCAAACAATCGGAGTGGGACTCCTGGCTTGACCACCCACTAACATTGATTATGGCCATTTACTTAACCTCTTGCAGCCTCGATTTGATCAGTTAAACAGAGACATTAATACTTATCTTACTAGGTTGGTGGAAGGATTAAATGGGATCATATGTAGGAAGTCATAGAGAGCTGTTGAGTTGTGCCATGTAGATATTGGTAGTCATGGAGATTGTCACTGTAGCAGACAATATGCCCCACCACATCCCATCTGATCAATTTACTTTCTTTTTTTTTTTTAATTACTTTATTGTTGTTCAATTACAGTTTGATCAATTTAGAGGTCACCTCAACATAGTTTACTGACATGCCCCAAGCCTTCTACATCAGACTGCTGTCTATGTCCACCTGAGGGTTTTATCTGGCCACAGGAGTATATAAAGTTCCTGTGAGAAAGCTCCTTTCCAGGCCAGCCCAACGTGCCAGGGAGTTGATACCCTGGTTAAGAACAACCCTCATCCAATGAGGGATGGGAATTGGTAGATAAATAACCTCACTTCCTTATTCTTCTTTGGGATAATTTGAAGAGGAGTTCTGCAGTCTCTCAGAGGGCCCCCTGCAGGACTGACCCCCAGGTGTCACCACTGCAAGCCCTGCTCATTAGCACCCTCTGTGGCTTCCTCTCTTCCCTGTGTCACTTTCCCAGTCGCCCAACCTCCATCATTCCCAGGATTACCTCCCAAGTAAACCACATTCACCCAAACTTTTGTGTCAGAGTAAACCTCACTACCATTCCTCCACCATGTCTTCCCTTTTCCTCTCTGCTCTGTGAAGAACACAGGGAGATCAAAGTAGAGAGTCAGCTGAATGAGGTGATATGAGACCTGATAAAACACCCAGATAACTCTGCTTCTGTGTTAATCCTGATTTTAATCCCAATCCTACAGTAAAGTTTGACACAACAGAGGGGAAAAGAAAGTATTTTGAAAAGTGTTTTCTATAACAATACATATAACACATTGTGAAATATGTAAACTTGTGCAGTACTGACATGCATTCCTGGTGTATCTGCTCAGGTACATTGCATGGTGTCCCTAGTATGCCTTTTGTAGACTAGTGCTCCAATTAACCTGTCCAGCTGGTTAAAATGGGCTAATTAGAGTACAGAGATATTAAATATGTGTTTGGCTTTCTCTTCTAGCCTTCTGGAGTGAGTCTGATGACAGTAACTCAGAAATTGAAGCTGCTCTACGTCCTAGAAACCATAACACATCCACTGATGATTTTGATGATTTTTATGACTAATAAGCTATAACAGTTGTTGAAATAAAGTCTTTAAACAAATTGAAACCCTGTCTTCATGTGATTTCCACAATAAACATGTTCTTTTAAGTTTTCTAATTGTTTAATATGAAAACTTGGGGCCCTATTGCTATTCCAGTGAAATTTTATGACATAATTATGAACTAGTATATTCATTTTTCAGTGTTATCAAAAAGCAAAGTGATGAATGCAATGTCCATCAAAATTCAAATTGTTTTCTTTGTAGAAGTTGATGAGCTGATCCTAAAAAACTCATATAGAAATTCAAAGGACCCAGAATTGCCAAAACAATCTTGAAAAATAAAAACAAAATTGAAGTACTCAAATGTCCCAATTTTGAAACTTGCTAAAAACTGCAGTAATTAAGAGAGTGTGGTACTGGCACAGATATATAGATCAATGAAATATTGATTTATAGATAATCTAGAATTGATAATGCAAAGACAAATCCTCACATTTATGGTCAATTAATTTTTGACGGTGGTGCCAAGACCATTCAAAAAGGAAAGTATGGTCTTTTCAATAAATGATGCTGGGACAACAGGATAGTTTTATGCAAGGGAATGAAGTTGGAACCCTGCCTCACATTGTAAACAAAATTAACCAAGGATCTAAATGTAAGAGTATAAAACTCTTAAAAGAAAACATAGATATAAATCTTGTGACCTTGCGTTAGACGATTGTTTCTTAGATATGGCACCAAAAGCAGTAATAACAGAGAAAACTCAATAAATTGGACTTTACCAAAATTAAAATTTAGTTACTGCAAATGACACCATCAAGAAAGTGAAAAGAATGGGAGAAAATATTTGCAAATCATATTTTATGCAAATTAAGATATTTGTATCCAGAATATATAAAGAACTCATAACTAATAATAAAAAGACAAAAAACTCAATTTAAAAATGAGCAAGGTTCTGAATAGGCATTGCTTCAAAGATGATACAGAAATGGCCAAGAGGCAAATGAAAAGATGCTTGACGTCATTAGGAATCAGAGAAATGCAAATCAAATCACAGTGAGATACTACTGGATATCTTTATACCCACTGGGATGGCCAGAATCAAAGACGTAGGTAATACAAGTGTTTGTGAGGATATGGAGAAATCCACACATACGTTGCTGGTAGAGATGTAAACTGGTGCAGCAACTTTGGAAAGCAGTCTGGCTAAACCTCAAATGGGAAGCAGTTAGCAGGGAAATTTCCCAGTCTCCCTACTCCACTGTGAAGCCCAGTGAGGGGTCTCAGGACAGCAAGCACAGTATCTAGAGCATTTCTCTGGGTATTAATATACCATATCTGGAAAATAGCAGATGAACTAAGTTTCTTCCAGCAATCTGACCCAGGGAGTGGAGCTTAAATCTTTCCCCAACTCCCCTTTACTGTCGTCTGGAGTTAGTGACTTTCTTCCACAGAATAGAGTATGGACAGGGACAAATGGTAACATTACAATGAGGAAAGCTGGCTGACACCACCTTAACCATGTGATCAAGGTAAATATCACCAGGTTAAGGTTAAGGCCATGTCTGTCAGGTACTCTTGATATGCTGCAATGAGAAGGGCACCTCACATCTTTGGTGTTTTTTCCAAAAACTCATAACTGCAGTCCAATCATGAAAAAAGAAAGAAAACCCTCAAATCGAAGGACATTCAACTAAACACTTGGCCCATTCTCCTCAAAACTATCAAGGTCATGAAAAGGGAAAGGCAGAAACTGTCAGAGACCAGAGGAGGCAGAGGTGTGACATCCAAATAAAATGTGAGATCCTAGATTGGCTCCTTTAAAAATAAAAGGGACATTAATGGAACATATGGTGAAATTCAAATAAAGTCTGGAATTTAGTTAATAATAATGTACCAGTTTCTTAGTTTTGACAAATGTACCATGATATATAAGATTACAGAAATGTAACCTTAGGGGACACTGAAATTGGGTTTTTCCTTTGCAGCTTTTCTGTAAATCTAAAATTATTCAAATACACAAAAATCCAACAATAATCATTATTGACATTTGGGTGATAC
>VMDR010013900.1:0-24309 GCA_007922815.1 Macrotus californicus | reverse complement strand
CTACATTTCCCATACTATTCTTAACCTCCCCCTGTCTGTCTTCTACCTACCATTTATGCTTCTTATTCCCTGTACCTTTTCCCCCTCTCTCCCCACCCACCCCTCTGATGATAACCCTCCATGTGATGTCCATTTCTGTGATTCTGTTCCTGTTCTAGTTGTTTGCTTAGTTTGTTTTTGTTTCTGTTTTAGGTTCAGTTGTTAATAGCTGTGAATTTGTTGTCATTTTACTCTTCATATTTTTTATCTTTTTCTTGTCCCTTTAACATTTCATATAATAAGGGCTTGGTGATGATGAACTCCTTGAGCTTGACCTTATCTGGGAAGCACTTTATCTGCCCTTCCATTCTAAATGATAGCTTTGCTGGATAGAGTCATCTTGGATGTAGTCCCTTGCCTTTCAGGACTTCAAATACTTCTTTCCAGCCCCTTCTTGCATGCAAGGTTTCTTTGGAGAAATCAGCTGATAGTCTTATGGGAGCTCCTTTGTAGGTTACTGTCTCCTTTTCTCTTGCTGCTTTTAAGATTCTCTCTTTATCTTTCATCTTGGCTAATGTAATTATGATGTGCCTTGGTGTGTTCCTCCTTGGGTCCAACTTCTTTGGGACTCTCTGAGCTTCCTGGATCCCCTGGAAGTCTTTTCTTTGCCAAATTAGGGAAGTTCTCCTTCATTATTTGTTCAAATAAGTTTTCAATTTCTTTCTCTTCCTCTTCTCCTTCTGGCACCCCTATGATTCGGATATGAACGTTTAAAGACATCCTGGAGGTTCCTAAGCCTCTCCTCATTTTTTTTGAATTCTTGTTTCTTCATTGTGTTCTGCTTGAATGTTTCTTTCTTTCTTCTGGTCCACACCATTGATTTGAGTCCCGTTTTTCTTCCCATCACTGTTGGTTCCCTGTACGTTTTCCTTCATTTCCCTTAACGTAGCCTTCATTTGTTCATCTAATTTGTGGCCAAATTCAACCAAGTCTGTGAGCATCCTGATTACCAGTGTTTTGAACTGTGCATCCGATAGGTTGGCTTAGTTGTACTTTTTTCTGGAGCTTTGATCTGTTCTTTCATTTGGGCTATTTTTGTTGTCTTGGTGCGCCTGTTACGTAGTAAGGGGCGGAGCCTTAGGTGTTCACCAGGGCGGGGCAGCCATGTCGCTGCATTGTGACACTGTTTGTGGGGGAGGGGTCAGAGAGGGAACAATGGTGCTTGCTCTGCTCTCTGCCGGTTTTCAGTCACTTTCCGCACTACCCACAGTCAAATTGGGCCCCTCTGGTGCTGATTCTGGCACTGATTCCTGGGTGGGTGGGCTTGTGTACATTCTAGGACCCTGTGGGTCTCTCCAACAAACTCTCCTGTGAATCCGGGAGTTTCTCCTGCTGCCGCCGCCTCAACCCCCACAGGAGCTTTCAATCAGAGGCTTTGAGGCTTTATTTTCCCCACGCTGGAGCTCTGGGTTGCGGAGTCTGTCTCGCTCCCCAGTTGTTCCTCCTGGTTTATCCTCACAAGGGAGTAGGACACCCGGTCCGCAGCCGCCACCTCTTTCAGCCAGCCGTGCCTTTCCCCCATCCACCAGCCACTGCCCCACCACGTGAGTCCTCTCCACCCCTCCTACCAGTCTGGATGAAAGTTTCTTCTTGGTTGTTGGACTTTCATACGGTTCAATTTTCTGTCAGTTCTGGTTGTTTTTTGTTTTAAAATTTGTTGTTGTCCTACTTTTGGTTGTGCGAGGAGGCACAGTGTGTCTACCTATGCCTCCTTCTTGGCCAGAAGTCTAAAGACCTTCTTCAGAATTTGATCTTTATGACTCGTGGTTTTAGGAGCTTTCTTCTCCTCAGAACATTTTAATAGCTTGGTTGCACCACATCAATGATGGGGACATCTCCAGTTCTGTTTTTGGTAGCATTTACCTGTGTCTGTTCACTAACCAAGGCCCATAATTTATTGAGGTTGACAGTTGGGCAAAAGTTCTAGTTCTTCTTGAAGTGGTAATCCTCATACTAACTTTGCTATAGTTACCTTTGTGGTATTTGTCTAAGTTGACCCTGTGGTGATGCAAGCCACTAGGGTAACCCTGGCTTCCCTGTGCCTCTGGTGCTTGCTCAATGTGGTCCTCACCATGGCTCATGTGGCCCTGACCATTTCCGGGTCCACCTCAGACTCGATAGCGTGTCAGTGACCAACACAAATGCACTATTACTGTTTTTGAAGTTGCAGCATTTCCATGAGTGAGTACTACAGCTAATACAAACAAAAATGACGATGGCAACAGACATACAATTTGTGAACATTTGGTACTTGGTATAAATTATGAACACGTACTGTGAATTTTGGCAATGGCATTTATGTTTGGAAATACTGCTTGAGGTCAATATCAGTCAAGACACACACCCATCACCAGTTGAGTCATGAACTGGAATTGTTGATGGCTAAGGCTTATCTGACATCTTGCCAATTACCGCAGTTAACAGTGGAATTAATGCTGCTGAAACTACAAGTTTTTTAAATATTGAAGGCTTACTACACCCTAAATATGTTAACTATTTTAAGAAATCTTTGATTATTTTCTGCCACTTCTACTCATTTATTTTATTCTTAACACTCACCAAATGTTTTACTTACATCTTGATTTAGTCATGAAATGAGGGTAATATTTTAAAAAACCTTGAAGAGATGTTTTTTCTCCTTTTTGTGGTAAATCATGTTCTTCCAATACAGCCTTGAGTATGAGGGAAGAAAGATTCCACCTTGGGACGGGGAAGGGTGCAGAGTAGGGAATGTCATTGTGAGAGAGGAAGACATAGCTGAGGGCCGTTCCTGCTGTTTCAGGTGGGGCAAGAAGGAAGAAGTTAGCAGCTCAGTGAAGCAGGTGGCAAAACACATGTATCGTTATCAACCTCTCTGGGCTAACATGCAGGGAGAGGACAACTTCTAGGTAGGTTTAGAGAGAATGTGAAAGCAGAAGAGTTTCCTATTTGGGATACAAAAGGAGAGGGATTTATAAGATGTCCTCAATATCAGCATGGGGTGGCTACTTCAGAGTCAAGTCAGAGGCCCTGTGATTAGTGTAAGAGTTAGTGAGATAACATCTTAAGCTTTCCTTGGCTTTCATGGGGACTGGAAGAAGCTAGATTTTTTAAAAAATTGCTGAGGGACCTAGGTGTTAGCTAGGAATGACTAGGGAGCTTGCCTTAGGGGTTGCTACTCTGGAGACAAAGTGATCGGTGGTAGGGTGCTGCAGGGTGCGCCACCTGGCCTGGAGTCTGAAGGGGAGTGATCACCCTCAGAGGAAAATGCAGCTTGAGGAGAAGCAGGGAAAGACACACCACAAGCCCTGTCTGGACTAGGAGAGCACAGATGTCAAGTTCACCGGTCATGGGATCCAGGTCATCCACTGCCAAGCAGGTTGCCCAGAAACTAGGCAACAAGAGACATCAACCCTTGCTGGAGACCAGAAAAGCCTAGATTCCGTGGAACAACCTGGATGGTGAATCTGAGGAAAGAGGGAGGAAATACTGAGAAGAAATAAGCTGAGTTACCTTAAGGCATTTTACTATTATACTGAGTTAACTTGATAAAATTAAATTTGGGTTTTCCCTACTGCCTCTTGGGATAAGGATTTGTGAGGATAGTCAAGTTAATTCAGGAGATATAAATGGTGCATTTTCTTTGAAATCTGATATGATGTGCAAATTTGTGACTCAACTGTATTATTTTCCAGGGCTGCCTCACCAATCACCACTAACCAGGTGGCTTAAAATAACAGGAATTTATACTCTCAGGGTTCAGGAGGCCAGAAGTCTGAAATCAAGGTATCAGAGGGTTGGCTCCTTCTCCAGCCTGCAATGGCGCTCCCTGGTGGTTGCCAGCAATGCCAGGTGTTCCTTCACATATAGACTGTCTCCAACGATCCAGCTTCAATCATATGAGCAAGTTCCCAAAACTTGTTCTTCTCTGCTTCTAAGTAGAGGATGGTTACTGAATCTTCATTCTGCCTCTCCAAGTATTTCTGGAGCAAGAAACGGTTTCTGCCTGTGTGCAAACACACAGACCATTTACTCCTAGCCTGGCTTGGCTGAGAGAGGTCAAAGCTCTCTCTACCCTTCCTGACCCTCCACGAACTCTGCTGTTTGTCTGAGTTGAAGATTAGCCTGAACAAGACACACATTTGGTAGGAGAGAATATCTCCATGTAAAATTTTGCAAGGCTTCTGATCAGCCTGCCATGTGATCAGAAGATAAAATAGGCCCTAGGCAACTGACTTGGGGAGGGGGGGAGTTTATTCAGGCATTTTGTGGCATTGCACCTCATCTGTGGTGTAAAATGGTTACTTCCTATAGCTTATTTTGCTGTGTGCTTGCAACAAAAAAGGTTACCTAAGCAGTCTTGCTCAAATATTTAGGGACTGCCCTAAATTTACTATAGTGCCAGGTGCCACAACGGGCTTTAAAACCCTGGAACCCTGCATTTTCCCTGTAACAATGGTATTCCAGCCCCGTATCTAAATGTAGTCAAAATTAGACCCCTTCTTTGTCTCCAACTCTGCCAATCTACTCCAACCCATCTCTCTATAACTTTTCCTCTTACTTTTGCTTATAGACAATGAAACTCAAGGATAAAGCCCAGGCCACAGAGTCAAACAGACCCAGCCGAACACTTAGTTGTGTGTCCTAGCCCAGTCTTCTCAGCCCTGGATGACACTGAAGTTATCTGGGGAACTTGAAACTCCTGATACCCAGGTCCTACCCCAGACCAGTGAACTCACAATCTTTGGGGGTGGGACCTGGCCACCAATCAATATTTCTTAAAACTCCCCAGGCAATTACAATGTGCATCTACATGTCATAACCAGGACCTTGGATCAGTCACTTGTCTTTCTAAGTCTCAGTTTGTTCTCCTATAAACGGAGATAACTTTTGCTCTCATAGAGATTTTGTGAGGATTAAATGTCAATGTGAAACATGCTTAGAGCAGTGCCTGGAATTTAATAATCTCTCAGTAGATGACAGTTATTTTTTTTTGTTATTTTTAGTCTTGTATTTTTCTCAAATGGTTTCTTAAGTTTTGTTTTCAAAATAGAATGGTAAATTCTTTGCTACAGACTGATAAAATTTGTTCATAATCAACTAATTAATCAAGTATTTAGTAGGCTATGTCTCTGTAGTAAGTACTGTAGGAAAGAGGATTTAAAAATAGAGAAGACAAGGTTTCTTATCTCCAAGAGTTCAACAAGCAATGGGGAAAGAAGAGGTAATGTCCATGGCTCTGGTACAAAGTGTACCGTGTGGTAATCATGTTAGTATGAGGAGCCATGATGTGCAGTGGAGGAGAGCACAGTTCCTGTGGCTGGGGTACTTGAAAGACTTCTTAGACAAAGTAGAGCCTCAGCTAACTGGATTTTGCAAAATGGGTAAATCTGAAACGAACGTCTCAGTGGCAGACAAAGAGCATGCAGGGAGAAAGGACAACTCTCAGAAAGAAAAAAGAGATGAGGAATGTTGATTACCTGCCCGTACCCCAAGCAAGTAATGTGTGTCTCAAGAGATCCTTCTGCACTGTGTTGTAACCTTGAAATTAATACTATATTGTATTCCAATTATAATTGAAAAAATGTTTAACTTAAAAATAAAAAAGAAATGTATATGGCACCTCCGACCTCTGCCCCTGTGCCCCAAATAAACCAAAGACTTTATTCAGGACCACCGTGGTATAAAAGAACATAAAGGTAGGCAGAGGCAATTTATGGATGGCCTGGTAGTCCAAGGTCGAGAACTTGGACTTTTTTTAAAATCTGTTTTGCTAGTCGGGAGCATGGGTTGTTAGTTGTTAGGGTCTTCTTGCTTTTGGGTTGAGATGTGCAGATAAAGAACAGTCCTACAGGCAGCATCCCGTGAGACCCATTAGCATCAAGGCAAGTACAAAGAGTGCACACTTCCCAAAATGTGGGTAGAACAGACACTGGTCAAAATGGAGTCCACTGGGCAGCTGCATTGGCATCGCCTGGGAGTTAGTTAGAAATGCACAGTCTCGGACTCCACCTCAAATTTATTCAATATAAACCTAAATTTTAACAAGATCCCTAGTGATTCATATGCACATTAGCATTTGGAAAACATTGGCCTAATCTCTTCTTTTTGCAACATCTTTCCCAGTCTCCATCTAGCTGAACACTTCTCTCATCACCATAACAACTTGTATCCCATAATAATCAATAGGAATGTTAGCAGAAAGGACGAAAAGAGGAAGTTGGCAAATATAACCTTTACCACCCATGTAGAAATATTTTGTTTCCAAAAGTCTCTTGTGATGAAACTAATTTCTTCCTTTGGGCCCCCCTCATGTTTTAGCACACAATATTTACTTACTAGTGTTGAAAAAGTCACCAGTAGATCTAGGCATTCTTGCTACCAGTGACCTCACTCAGAAGCATACATACATTTTCCAAAGTTCAGCAAAAATACTAAGAGTACATAAGTCTTAAAAACTGTATCCTCCTCTGATCCCTGACATCTTGGTTGCCAATAGAATATTTAATTTATGCTCTATTACTGAGTTTCACAAATATGTTTCCTAGGGTAAAATTAGTATGGGAGATACCATATATTTTCTTTTCTCTCTTACAGATTTATAATGTCTGCTTAATTTATCGTTCTGTGTTCACCATAGAACACACTTAATGGCTGCACTAATTTCTCATAGAGAACAGTTAGAGAGATTGTGCCCTAGGAAAGAAAAGGGTGGACAATGTCAGACATAAAATGGACCATCAAAAATGCATTATTCATAGAGAAATAAAGAGGGAAAGGAAATTGTACCAAGATAGACTTGAAATTACCCATTGTCCTCAGACTTCTGTTCTGTAAGAAGGTACTCAGTTCAAATCAATACGTTTTTTAAGCCTCTCTAAATTTCTGAATACATTGTTTGTTCATAGAAAAAAATATTAACCAATTTCACAGTTAGACACATATACAACTATGTGACAGGTGCCAGGGCTTTGGTGTCAGACATATCTGTGACTCTGGGTAAGTTCTTCACTTGTACAAGTCTTGGTTTTCTTGTCTCTAAAATGGGCACAATGATTTCCACATAACATCCCTTTATCAGTATTATTATTTTTGCTTTAAAGAGTCAGCTATAGCTTAAGGAAATTTAAAATACGAGAAAAAATCATTGTATATTCAGGTAGTTACCATTTTTTCCCATGTAGCCTCAGATTTCCATCTGAAATCATTGCTCTTTTGCCTGAAGGAGTTCCTTTAACAGTTTTTCCGTGCCAATCTGTTTCTACTGAATTGTTTGGATTCTGTGCCCCAAAAGTTCTTTATTTCATTTTTTTGGGAAAGATATTCTCACTGGGTATAGAATTCCAGATTGACAGTTTTTTTTTCAATACTTGAAAGCTATTGCTCCACCATCATTTTCTTGCATTGTTTCTTACAAGATTACTGTCATTCTGACCTTTGTTCTTTTGCATGTAATGTGTATTTTTTTCTAGCTACTTTTATGATTTTCTCTTCATTACTAATTTTAAGATACTTAGTTTAATGTGCATTGGGACAATTTTATTCATGCTTCTTGTGCTGGGTTTGTTGAGCTTTTTGGATCATGTGGTTTATAATTTTTATGACATTTATAAAATTTTTGGTCATCATTTCTTCAAATATTGTTTTCTGTTCCCCATTCTTTAGGGTCTTTAGTTACACATATATTAGACCAACTGAAGTTAGTCCCAGTTCACTGATACTCTAGTTATATTCTCTCTCTCTCTCTCTCTCCATATCACTTTGGAATGTTTCTATTGCTGTGTCTTCAAATTCATAAATCTTCTTTTGCAATGTTCAATTTTCTATTGATCTCCTCTGGTGTAATTTCCAGCTGTGGAATTTCAATTTGGTCTTGTATGTGTCTTCTATGTCTTTACTTAACATGTTCAATATTTCTTCTATATTCCTGAATGTATGGATATATTTATAATAATTTTTAATAACCTTGTCCATCATGTGTCATTTCTGGGTATGTTTTGATTACTTTGTTATTCTCCTCATTATGATTGATCATGTTTTCCTGCTTCTCTGAAGGCCTGGTAATTTGTGTTTGGATACAAGACATTGTGATTTTAGCATGTTGGGTATTGGATAATTTTGTATTTCTACAAATATTCTTGGGTTTTGTTCTGCGATGAAGTTTAGTTATGTGAAAAACTTTTGAACCTTTGAGGCTTGCTTTTTAACTTTGTTGGGAGAGACCAGAGCAGCCACTTTTTAGGGATAATTTTGCCTCACTACAAAGGCAATGTCCTCCTGAGTACTTTTCCCCGTGTCCTCAAATTATGAGGTTTTTCATTCTGGCTAGCAGGAAGGGAAACTTGTCCTGGTTCTTTGTGAGCTCTGGGGGTTACCCCCTCTGCCACTTTCAGGTGGCTCTTTCTCTAGGCCTTGATAATTTTCTCACTAATGTTGTGACTAATAGTCAGCCTAGGACTTGAGAGGGACTTTCAAATCTCTCTCTGTTTCTGTCTCTGTATGTGTGTCTCTCTTTCTCCTCTCCAGTATTCTTTCCTGTGAACTCTACTCACCTTGGTCTCCCTGAAATTCCAGCTTCATCTCAATTCAGAGAGACCACTGGACTTTGCCTGAGTCCCCCTTCCCTATACCGTGGTCTGAAAACTCTCTCGAGTAGTCAGTTGGGACAACTTGTAGCATTTATTTGATTTGGTTCCTTTTTTTTCAGGAATCACTATCTTGCACTGCCTGATGTCCAATATCTGAAAATGGATGTTTTATTTATTGTGCCCAGTTTTTTAGTTGTTTTAGGTAGGAAGATAAATCTGGTCCTTGTCATTTTACCTTTAAGCAAAAGATTTTATCAAGAGGGCTATATTTAAAAATGCATGTAAAAATTGACAGATGCAGACAGAGAATAGATTAAAAATATTTATTTACCTCTTATGTTATAGTTTGTGATCTTACACTGAAGTCATCTTTATTTACTTTTGACATTTCTGCTTCTTTGTTCAAAGTAATGTTTTATATATCACAGTTATGTGTGAATTCCCCATGTTTACCAATATCAGTGACAAATTCCCCCAAATGATTTACAGAGAAGTACAAGGGTATGTTTTCAGCTTATAAATGCTTTTGGGGGTGGGGTATGACTACAGTCTGGGCTGTTATTTATTGATTTATTAGTACTCTCAATTTATGAGCATTAGCCACAGTTTTATCTTTAGCCAAGATGCTCGGTTAAAGTAGAGATATATCCAAAAAGTGAATTGTGCTCAATTTTACTTTCTCTACATGTTCATGCCTGGAGAAAATCTTTTTGGCTTATGCAGGCAGAGACAGATGTCACTTAGTAGCTGCTGCACAAATTGCAGGCATGGTTCTAATATTCATTAACAGGTTTTACTACAGTAGTTCTCAGGCTGCAGTATTTACATGACAAAGGTCCTTGACCACAGAGATGATAACCTCTAAACTATTTTTTTAAGTTATGAAAGAACCCAAGAAAATTTACATTCCTCAAAAATTGATTTACACAAAGTAATCAAGCATCATTCATTGTTGTTTCTTGGTACTGAAATTATAAAATATAAAAATAATTACTCGTTAAGGAGAAAACATTATATTCAAAGCATTATTTCTAACCCTCAAAACAACCGTGCTAGAAAAGTTAAAGTGAGGAAACTGAGGCACTGTTTTCAACACAATGTGCTTGTCTCATGGTGCTTGTCTGCTAGTCATGAACTGGTAAGACTGGTAAGTCTGACAGTTACAATTTTGTTTGGATCATAAGATTATGGGAATAAGTAAATTATTACCAAATAGTACAGTCTGTCAACTGTACTATTAATATAGTAAAATAGATATGGTCTTTGGGATGACACAGACATGGATTCAAATCTCAGCACAGCAACTAATTAGTTCTGTGTTCCTGGGAGTATTAATGTGTCTGAATGAGCCTCAACTTATTTACTATTAGTAAAGTAAATAATTAGTAAATGATAATGAAATCAGCATTATTTGAGTTCTTGCTATATGCCAGCCATCATACTAAGGTAAAGTTGTGATTATTATTATTCCCATTTTACATCTGAAGAAAATGAAGCTTGGAGAGGTGACTTGCCCTAAATCACATGAATAGTAACTGGAGAACTAGGACTTTAACCTTGACTTCACAATAGTATCATACAAAATAAGCAAAATGATACCTATCTTAAAAAATCATTGGTAAGGATTAAATATCACAACATATGTTCCTGCTACATAGTGGGTCTTCAATAAGCAGTACTTCCCTTTTTCTCATTGTAATTTCTTAGAACAAGGACTTTCTAGAGAGAGATCTAATAATTAAAAATAATAGTTCTTGATGGCAAGACTACTTGAGATCAATAGGAAAATTCAAGTTCAGATAATAAAGGAAACTTTTAGGATATCTGAGAAATGATATTGATGTACTATACGTGGGCCCCATCCCTGGTCATCTTTGTGGCAATTGTATGAGGTTGGCACTGTTATCATCATCTTTTCTATCAAGAATTGTGAGGGACATGTCTACTTTAGTCAAGTTTACCCAATAATTGCTGGGGAGCAGAGGCAGTCTTTAACTCCAGGCAGTCCAAGTTCAAAGTTCCAGTTCTAACTACTAACCCATACTGCTCCATCATAGCTCTTACACATTGCTTGTAATCAACATTTTTGCTTTTCTGACAAACCAGCGGTGGGCTTGCCGCCAAGATTGTTATAATCATCCAAGGAGATGCTACCCCACTCATGGAGGTGGCATCCCATTTAAAGTCAACATTGCAAGTTCAAGACAGGTTATGCAAATATTTCTACCACCCTTTCCATTGTATGATTACCCTCCTGCCATAGCCTGTGTTCAAATGCCTATTCATGAAAGCCAATTTGGAGCCAAGGAAGGTTGAACACACAAAATCCTGGAAATCATACAAGAAATCCCTTTTCCTCCCAAGTTGATGGTGATTAAATCTTTGATAATGAATTGCTCATCAGTTCTTCAGGCAATGAAAGTGATTGCCTCTGCAGGTAGCAATCATTCTGTGCAATTGCCACAATTATCAATCCCCTTCAGGATGATTGGAATTTAGCGATAGGGACCAGAAGAGTGAAAGGAGTTTCAAGGCGTGAACTAATATTAGTAACTTGCCAATGATAAAAATCTCTCAAAAAGGGAACAGAGTTTAGAAATGATCAGCATTTCTGACCCTCTTCCTCTATAGGATTAATGCAGTATATTCACCCAAAAGACTTGTTGTTTTTTAAAATCTGTAATGGATTTTATCTTTCCTCTTCATTACTCTGACCACTTACTAGCTGGCACACATTCATTTCTGACTTGAGTGTTAAATTCTAGGTAATTTTTAGGGTGGTGATGTGTTTGGAAGTATACACTCACCCTCACCCCAAAGGAGAAATAATTTGTCAGCATGCATAAAAAGCCTTAAAACATTTATACTCTTTTTTTAAAGATTTTATTTATTTATTTTTTAGAGAGAATAAGGGAGGGAGAAAGAGAGGGAGAGAAACATCAATGTGTGGTTTCCTCTTGCGTGCCCTCTACTGGGGACCTGGCCCACAACGTGGGCATGTGCCCTGACTGGGAATCAAACCAGCAATCCTTTGATTCACAGGCTGGTACTCAATCCACGGAGCCACACCAGCCAGGGCAAAACATTTATACTCTTTGTTCTTGTCATTCCTCTTCTGGAAGTCTATCCTAAAGAAACCAGAGAGGTAGTGAGAGGTTTAAATAGAAAAATGTTATAAAACACTTCAAAGCTCAATAATAGGAGAATAGCTAAATAAATTATAGTTCATTAAATGATGGCATATTATGCAACCATTAAAAGTCATGTTTTTGAAGAGCAGTTAATAACACATGGAAAATGTTCATTATAAAATGTCAAGTGGAAAAAATAAACACAAAGTTGAATAGGTGTAATGCAATTTATTAAGCAGCCATTATATAAACCTGAAAGGTAGGTATTTTTATCTCTGTGTTAAAGAAAAGGAAACAAGGCCTCAGAGGGAGAGGGAGAGAAAGAATGAGAGGAAGGATGGAAGGGAGGGAAAAGGAGAGAGAGAGAGAGAGAATTTAAAAATATGGAAGACACAATTTATTGGTGGTTACTCTGGATGAGTGGGGCCTAAAAGCAATTGTTTTTTCTTTGTGCACGGTGGTAATTTCCACCATGAGTACGTGTTGTGTTTGCAGTCAGGAAAGAATAAATATAACAGCTTTGGAAAAGGACTTTTTCTTGAGCCGGGCTATGTGAAGCAGAAAGCACACTTCAGTTTGAGCCTTCAGACACCCAGACCTGAGGACACTCTGGCTGAGCTGCTCCGGCCCCTTGTTAGGGGAGTTTCGGATGCGAGGAGTGTGCCCCACCTGGTGCAGAGTTGTCAATCTCCCTGCAGCAGCTGTGCCTGTCCTTATGTGTGACTCCCTGTCTCAGAATGAAGCAGCAGGTAAACTCACTCACTCCCAGGTTTCTGGCACTGAGAACAGTGTTTCTCAAAAGCTTGGCCCTGGAACCCCTGACATAGAAATGCCCTGGGCTCCTTATTAAAAACAGATTCCTGGGTCTTTCAGATGCCAATACAATGGATGCAGACCAGGGCCATAGTGTGCTTTGTTTAGACAAGCTGGTGATATCATATATCTCACCAAGTGACCTAATAAAATTTCCCAAACTACCAAAACCTGCTCTGACCCTCTACCTTCTCTAGGTTTCTCTCAAGATGCTCAGAAAACAGGCCTACTGACTCAGAAATCAAACCATGTTTAGCAGGAAAATACTGTAGATTGTAAAATACGGCACATCTTCCTGGTGGGTGGTCCTATCATTATTATAATCATTGTCACTGTTAGTATTTATTTGCCCTCAGCCACGCATACGAGGACTCTTGGTAACCGTTCTTGGTTCCTTGCTCTAAAAGCCTTCAAATTTGCCCCAAATTGGATTGAGTGATGTAATTATCCCAGGACAGCCACTCATTGTTATCCTGATAAAAGCAAGTTTTCTTCAGGCCTGCTTGCTCTCTCCATTACCCCAGGCTTCCATGGAGATGATCAATGAGGATATATAAAGCACCCAGAAGGGCACTGTTCCCAGGAGAGGAGAACAGGGGACAGAGCCACAAAAAGCTGAGTGCTGCTTGGATGTCCTTATGCCAGGCCCCCTTGACTTTAATGATTGTTTTTATCTTTTCTGTGATTTCAGAACAGGATGCTCATCTCCTGTGCTTGGATCTTTTTCAGATAACCATACTGGAGTTCATTAGCAATCCCTGGCAGTGGCACAAACCAAAAAGCAGAGAGAGAGAGAGAAAATGGGCAAGTTCTGGAACATTCCAACTACACCCTTTCTCTAATTCCTAGCACATAGGGCACAGATCAGGAAGTCTGGGGAATCAGATTGAACTTAGCTGATTATTTAACACAGTACCCAAAACGACAGGGCAGTGGAATGGTCCTAGAGTCTCCGTTGAGGAAGACCTTGATTCCAGTCTTGGTTCTGCAACTTTCCATCAACATGAACTTGAATAATGTATCAAAACTTTCGGTGACTCCATTTCTTCATCTGTAAGATAAGAACCATCATACTTGCTGTAGAGTTGATGTGAGATCTAGAGGTGGTGACTTAAAAGTCTTGGCACATAGTAGGTGCAGAATACCTTATAGTTAAGTGGAGAAATGCCCATTTCAAATCCCCCGGGGGCTGGCAGCCCGTATGCTGTGAAGAGTGGGTTTCAACATAACACAACTAAAGTCCCTTTGGCAAAGATCTTTCCCCTTTAGGCAATGATCTCCTGTGACTGCAATGATTTCCATAATCTTGTCACCTTAATTGCTGCTGTCACTGTAAGTATTGAAATTAATTTTGATTTCTTTTTGTTTCTGCTTAGTGCTTCGAATGTGACTAATGGGATTATTTTTGGATTTGGCTTGGAGCAGTGTTCCCAGCAGCTTCAAGAACGAAGCTGGCCTGAGTTTTCCATGTGGGGCCTCTTCCTGCCCGGGGACTGCTGAGGGTGTTGGAGATGGCAGGGAAGGGGATCAGCTGGTTGTTGTCACCAAATCGCCCATAAATGGTGTGTACTTTCTGGTTGTCAGTTCCCCTGTCTATCTCAGTGAAAGCTTAGGTTGGTCTTACTACAATTTGAGTAGTGTAAAGAAGGAAAAGAAAAGAAAATGTATTGAGTGCCTGGACATTATGTTGCTTTAATTATGTGACACTTCATAAAAACTGCAGGAGCAAGGGATGGCTACCTGAGTCATGCTAGACCCATCAAATGCTTGTTTCCTTGAATTTAGCCTTGAATGAAAGTGAATTCCCCATGATCAACCCTGTTGCAGCTTCCGGAAGAGACCAGTTTAGCATTCTAAATCCTTCTGAGCCTCGTTTTTCAACTTTCTTGGTGATTCTTGGAGCTACCCTATATTCTTCCAGCAAGTTCCTTTGGTTAGTTAGAGTCAGTTCTGGGATCTATGGCCAAAGAACTCTAACTGGCACAGGTACATCCTCCTATCCTTCTATGCACTTTACAAATTTTAGAACGCCAGTAGTTACATTCGCTCTCTCTCTTTCTCTCTCCTCTCTCTCCCCCTCTCTCTCTCTCCCTTCCTCCCCCACCTCTCTTACCCCTCTCACTGCTGCGTCTGTAATATCCTGTCCACCTGGTCCATCATCTGGTTCTTCGTCCTTCGAGACTCAGGTCAAATGTTATTCCTTCCCTGAGTATCCGAGAGAGATTGGATAGACTGAATGCTGGCTTCTCCATTTCCCCTCTCCCTGGGCCGTGTGTATGCCTTGAGCACAGCACCTATTACCCTTGAGCACACTGTTTGCTGTGTTTATTTGCATGTCTGCTTTCTTGCCATGTAACACTCCTCTGGGGTGAGAATCAGCTCTCTTAAGGATACACATGTGACACTGAGCACAGTGCCAGGCACAGAGTCCCTGCTCCATCATCATTCTTTTTTTATATAATTTTTTAAATCTTTGTTCAAGTACAGTGTCTCCATTTTCACCCCACCATGCCCCCCACCACCCCACCCATCCTCTCCTCCCACTTTTGAACTTATCCTCTTTGGCTTTGTCCATGTGTCCTTTATACATGTTCCTTGATGACCCTTCCCCTATTTTCCCCCATCGTCTCTCCCCCTCCCCTCTGGTTACATTCTTGATGCCTGTCAGTAGATGGACAGAAGCACTGACCCTGTGCAGGGACCAAAGGTCTGAAGTCATCAGATGCCCTGACAGAGAGCATCTGTGCTGAATTGTCTCAGAATAAACCTTTTCTGGGTTTGTATTCTTATGTTCAAAGTGCCCTGGGCCAAAATCAGAGTTTATTCTTCTTGATGTGCAGAGGACAAATAGTGCAAAGTCACTGTGACCTCTAAGATTCTGCTTTCTTCAAAAATAACATGGGCTTTTTTCCCTGATTATAAAAGCAGTACAAACATATCGTAGACACTTTATATAACACAAAAAGGCAGGAAGGAGAAAATAAGAATCACCCATGGCCCCAACACCCAGAGATAAATGCTGACATTTTGAAGTACTTTCTTCTGGTCTTTTTTTCCCTCCCATGCATCACAATTTGTAGATGTATTTATTTATACACTATTTTTGTTACCTGCTTCCTCTGATTCAGTCTTAAATACTGCCCATTTTCCTTTATGTGCCACCTTTGGAGTGTGTATGCCACTCCAGCCTATAGGGAAACTAATGCTTAGTTAATCAATCCCTTCGTTTGCCAAAACTACGTTGTCCTGTTTCTGGTGCATGGTTATAAATAACACTGTACGGGGGCTGGAGGGTGGGTGTGTAATAAAGAATATCCTTCTTGTCCCCACCCAACTTCAGAGCCAACTGGGAGTTAGACATTGAGGGAGTTAGGCCAGGTGAGGATCCAACTGTCAGCCTGGTTACTGATTGGTTACCAGTTTAAAGGATGTGGCTTAAGTGGGTGTCAAAATTCATAGCAGAGACCTTCACCAAGACAGGACCCAGGAGGGCCTGTGGGAGGAGCTCACACACACTATGCCAGTGTCCAGAGCTCTGCAGGGAGAACTCCAGGGTCTCAACAGAGCTCTGCAGTTCTAGCCCCGCTCCCCTCAACGGCCTCTTCCCCTCTAAAGATGACAGCCCTTATTTCTTTCTATTTTTTTAAAGTTAGGTCGTTATTGGACTTTCTTACACGTATTTCACAAGTTTATACATAGATTATTACATCATACATACATACATACATATATATCTATTTAAAACATATATACATAAATGTGTATGTATGTTGTAAATATATATATAGCTGCCCTTATTTCTCATGCTGGGGAACTCGAAGGTGGTTGCCATGGCTGCGTGTATGGATTGCAATCTTTTCTTCCTGAATAAACCCGTCATGCTGATGGAATACCTAGTCAACTTTTTGTTTACAGTTGACATGGGGCAACAAAGAACTTCCTCATACTGCACCTACTATCTTTTCCAGCTTTGTGGAGATCGAATTGGCACGTAACACTGTGTAAGTTCAAGGTGTACAATGTGATGATTAGGTGTGAGTACATATTGTGACGTGGTTAGCACGATGAGTTAAGTTAACACCTCCACCATGTTTACATAGTTACAATTTTTTGTGTGCGTGTGTGAGAACTCTGGAGATCTACTCTTGGCACTTTCAAACATACACTGCAGTGTTGTTAACTGTAGTCGCCATGCTGTATGTACATTAGATCCCCAGAACTTATTCGTCTTATCACTGGAAGTTTGTGCTTTTTGACAGACATGTCCCCATTTTTGTCACCCTGTGGTTTCTGGCAAACACCAATCTGTTCTTTGTTTCTATGAGTTCAGCTTTTTTAAGATTCCACCTATCGGTGAGATCATTCAGTATTTATGTTCCTCTGTCTGATTTATTCCACTGATCATAGTGCCCTCAAGGTCCATCCATGTTGTAGTAAATGGCAGGCTTTCCTTCTTTTTTGTGGATGAATAGTACTTCTGGCAGTGCTGGCAAAGCTCAGGCTTCCTTTTGGGCAGGTCTCCCACCAGAGACAAGGAGAAGGGATCAGAAGATGATGCCCTCTCTGCAGTGGGGCAGATCCATCCAAAGAGAGGGGGAAAGAAGGCAGGACTGCTCAGAACCAGTGTCTTCTCCCAAATTCACCACCAAATTCTCTCTCGTCCCTGGAGTGACCCATAGGTAATACTCTAGCGGATGTCTTCCACCTAACTGACTTGGAATCCTGGAACATAAATCTATAGCATTTTCATCACGTAGATTTTTGGAAGAGTTACTGGGTGAAGGAGATGGAATATTTTTAAGACTTTTGAAACTTATTTCCAACTCATTTACTGCAAAGTCGGTCTCACTTTACCTGTCACCAGCAGTGTATGTGGTTGATTAAGTCATATCACTCTAAGACTTTTCTGCCCTTTATTTGATAGGCAAATAAGCAGCTTATTTTTCATTTTTGTTTATCTGAATAGTAGCAAAACTGACCATTTTTTTTCATTAGTCTTTTATTTGGCCTTCCTTTGTTTTAAATTGTTCATTCATGTCATTTGGCCATTTTTTCTACTAAATTTTAGTATTTTTATGGATTTATATGTGAAGTACACCAAATTTATCTGATATATTTAAAATTTGGTTTTACTTTTATTTTGTTTATAGTTTTTATTTTATTTTTTAAAATTATTTATTTTTAGAAAGAGGAGAAGGGAGGGAGAAAGAGTGGGAGAGAAACACTGATTGGTTGCCCCCTATCTGCACCCCAACAGGGAAGCAACCACACAACCCAGGCATGTGCCCTGACGAGGAATTGAACCCATGACCCCTCACTCTGCAGAACGATGGACACCCACCCAACTGAGCCACACCTGTCAGGGCTGTTTTGTTTGTAGTTTAAATATGTTATGTATTGAATTTCTTGAGTATTTGCTTTGTGATTCTTCCGTTGCTAACTTATTTCTTCCTTTTCAGATATAAAATATGTATACATTTCTATGATTTTCATATTTTAATGTAGCTAGAATTTATTTTGAAGTGTATTGTCCTGTTAAAGCTTCTTTTCCTCTGTAACAAATAGTTAGTTAACTATCCCAGGGCCATTTCTTTGACAACTACTTTATGTAGTATCTTATTAGAATTAGAATTTTAGTATTTATAGGACAAGATGGCCCTCATTTTACCTTTCATTTCCTTCTAAATCTCTTGGTCAGTATTATCCATTTATATTTGTAAGTGAACTTCAGAATAATTTTATAAAATTCTAAAACAATCTCTTTTAGAATTCTGATTTTCATTGAATTACAATAAATGAATTAATTAATTTTAGAAAAGTGATATTTTAATAATATTAAGTTTTCCTATTCAGGAAAATGACATACTGAGCTCTTCAAATCTTCCCGTATGTCCTCTGGCCAAGATTACTTGTGTGTGTGTGTGTGTGTGTGTGTGTGTGTGTGTGTGTGTGTGTGGGAGTGTTTGCCCATTAGTCTGGGTATTTTCTTTCTCTCTTTTTTTAAGTTAGTTTTGTAACTCATCACTTTCAGAACATACTTATTTCCACATTTTTTCAGCTCACTTTTTCCTAAGTAGGTAATCATATCTTATGAACTAGTGACACGTTCCCTTACCTCTCTGTTTCTCATGGCCTGTTTGGCAGACTAGAACACCCAGCACATTATAAGGGATAGCGGACTTCCTTGTCAATGCAGCACCTCCTTGTACGATGCTGACCATTGACTTCAGACCATTTTAAAGCCGTGTGTTGAACCACTTTCATTTTATTCTAGTTGCACTAAGCTTTTGTTAGTGATGTAACAAATGCTGATTTCATCAGATGCCTATTGTCGCTTATTAGAATGATTTTGTCATAGCCTCCTACACTTATAACAAGGTGGAAATTATTGGATAACAATCTCTCCTCAAATCTTGAAGTTATGGAAGAAACGTTTGAAGTCAATTTGATGTTTTAATCTGTGTAGGTAATGCATTTTTTATGTTGTTTGCTTGTTTTCCTGCCTGGTTGCATGTAAAATTTTTATTTTTGTTTATTTTAATTAAATATAGTTGTACAATATTGTATTTGTTATATTAGTTTCAGGGGTAGGTATTTTGCTGTGTATAATGCACATTCATCTTTGTGCACATTTTACATGGGATTATTATACTATTAGTATACCTACGGTATGTAATCATTATACCCATGTATAATGTGCATCCTTATTTTTCCCTCACAAATTTGGGTAAAAAGTGCACATTATAAACAGCAAAATACAGTATTTATTGCAGAAAGTTTAAGAAATATAGAAAAGCATACATAAGAATATAAAAATGACCATTTTCCCATTAGCCAGAAAAAAATCACAGCTAATATAACGGAGTATTTTCTCTTTGTCAAAATTTATATTTCTTTGTTATATATTTTTCCTTAACTTTTATTGTGAAATAACTATAGAACTACAGTAATTTGCTAAAACAGCACATAGAGCCCCATGAGCCCTTTGCCCTGCTTCCCCCAGTGAGGCCGTCATGTAGAAAATTAGCATAACATCCAAACCAGGAAGTTGACATTGGTAAAATACTGTTTTGTACACACAGATTTTATTTAGTTTCCATCACTTTTTTACATGCATTTGCATGTGTTTGCACATGTTTGTGTATAGTTTTATGCAGTATTATCCCATTTATAGATTCATGGAACCATTATTACAATCAAAATACGAAACTATTCCATCATCACACAGGAGCTCCCCTGTGTATTCTCGTCCTTCTGTCTGTGTACACTGGCAATCACTAATTTGGTTCCATCTCTGCAGTCATTTCATGAAAGTTACATAAATAGAATCATTCGGTGCAGAACTTTCTGGGATTGCCTTATTTCATCCTGGATGTTGCATGTATCAATGCATGAGTAAACCAAGGTCTATATACCTTCAGTTCGCCCACTGAAGAACATTTGAGTTGTTTTCAGGTATTTTTCTGTTCCAAATAAAGCTGCTGTGAACATTCATGCACAGATTGAAATTCTTTAGAATTCATTGTTTTTAAGCCCCACTTTGAAAATACAGCATTCTGTGGTAAGCATTTCTCCACGCTATTCTTTAGTCTTTGCAAACATGGTTTTCAATAGCTGCACGATATTCTTCCATATGGATGTACCTTAATTTATTTAACCATTTCCCTTTCAGTTCATGTTTCCTTGAGTTTTATCGAGAGTATACCAGATGCTTTTAAAATTTTTTCTTTCCTTTCTCGATATATCTTTTTAAAATGTGTGCACTTTCTATGCATTTTGAGTACAGGGTTTCATGTTTTTTATAACAGGAAATTGTTTCATAGACCCCAGGTTGTTGTTTTTTTTATTTTTCTTCCATTTTCTCGAAAATAAAGAGAGGCTTAGGCAGGCGTGGCATTTGCTGGTAGACGGGGTGAGCAGCTTTTCTTCTGTGTTTGTAATTGTCCACCTGGGTCCTGTCAGACCTCCCTCCCTCAGGCTTTTTGATGGATGGCTGATGAATGTAACCTGCAGCTGACCATGTTTCTGAAGTTTGGTGCCTATATATTGAGTGTGGGCAGAAGAGCGATCTCTGCTTCACTGATGTTGCAGTGGGAATTTATTTATGGGTTATTTAACATGGTGCGTAGTCCTTCCCCTGTCAGAGGTATCATATTAAACACCACCCAGAATACATTGTTCTTACTGCTCTTTCTCTCTCCTCAACTCCTCTTACTTTATATTTTTTAAATTATTATTATTATTATTATCTTCACATAGGATACTCTTTTTTCCCATTGCTTTCAGAGAGAGTGGAAAGGACAGAAACATCGATGCAAGACAGAAACATCAATCGGTTGCCTCCCGTATGAGCCTGGACTGGGCATCAGACCTGCAACCTAGGTATGTGCCCTGATTGGGAATCCAATCCACAACACTTTGGTTGTGGGGCGATGCTCCATCCAACTGAGCCACACTGGCCAGGGCAACTCCTCTTACTTTAGTTCATACGTCTTGCATTCCCAGTGGCAATAAGCAACCATGTTTACTCTTTCCCTTTGCACCCTCTACCATGTCACAATGTCTTGCTAGCGGCGTCTTCAATTGAACGTAATAAGAAAGGTAGTATGGCATGGGTGTCAATGAGTCATAACCTCATCAGAATGTACCTCCTACATATCAGAGCCCCATGTGTCTCAGATGTCAGGGGTCAGGGAAAACCTTTTCTCTTCCTGATCTTGCTATTCTGCTTCAGGTGGCCAAGAGTGAAATCTTCACAGAAATTTCTTCTGGAGGCTGGCCAGTGCTATTGCAACCATGTGTCTTGGTTTGGATTGAAATTATTTTAACAGAAAAGAGGTGCTGTAAAAATCAGGTGCCTCTAGATTTTTATCCTCCTTACCCAGAAGTTTGTAAACTTTTTGTGACCTAAGAGAACACTGTTGGGGATAGTGTCTTATTTTCCTCCTTATGATGATGACTGTCAATTCTGAAACACTTTATTGTTTATAAAGAGCACTGGATGTGCATTTTCTCAGCTTGTTCATCCAGTTTCTGAGCACCATTATATGCCAAGCATTAGGGAGACTGAGTGAATAACACATAGTGTTTTTATTTTCTCTCAAAATCTTTCAATGGCTTCACATAACACTTAGAAGAAAATTTCCATTCTTCGCTCTCACTGCAGGAGCTGGCCCTTTCTGTCTCTCCAACTTCATCTCCTCTCATTCTGTCCATCCTCATTTCTCTGCAGCCACAGAGGCTTCTAGCTGTTTCTCAAACATATGTTCCTCCCCACCTCCATATCTCTTATTTCTTTTGCCCCAAATTCTCTTTCTTCATCGTCATATAACTTATTGCTTCTTGTCATTCAAATCTTAGCTTAAATGTTACCCCCTCGAGAGGTCAAAGCATTCTGCTTTGAATTATCCAATATTGGAAAGAAAAGCATTCTGCCCCCAACCAAATCATATGCTTGTGTTGTCTATAATCAATCAATCAATCAATCAATCAATAATTAGTAAGGGCCCACTGTGAGTCAGGTGCTGTGCTAGGCACTGTGTATACAGTGACCCCCAACTCTTTAGAGTCTCCATTCTCTTAGGATTTGACAATCTTCAAACAGAGCAGACCTTGGCAGAGTATGAGCAATAGTGGTGAGACACGATGATGTCAGCCTCAGGAGAAAGCTCTGATGCTCTAAAATCCCTTGCCAGGAACTCTCATTCATTTCTCCCATTTCCCCCTTTTGATTTCTAATCTGCTCATTTATGAGCTCAGACTCTGAAGAAAAAAAAATGATTAATTTTCAAAGTGACCCAAAGGCTCTCCAAGAGCACCATTAACCTTACCTATTTAGGAACCTAGCCCGCCTCCCAGCTTAACTCCAGGAGTGATTCACCCTACGTGAGTGAGGACACAGGGGCCCAAGCACCCTGGTCCTGGTGTTTGCCTACATAATGTTCCTACGGAAGCTCTGTCTGCTGTTTCCCTTTCTTATGAGGAAATTGACTAGAGCTTGCTGCCTTGATGACACAGGATGCTGAGAAGCTTGCTCTGAGGGACAGTTTTCTTTTCCCTTCCTGGTGTAGCAGGAGTAAGATGGGTGGGGCCAAGATTGGGGTCTGGAACGTAGAACAAGCAGATGCCTCCACTCCAGAGGCCACTTTGCTCTTGTTTAGAATCCCAACCCTGCCACAAATAAGCTCTTCCATACCAGCAGGTTGCTTAACCCCTGTTAGCCTTAGTTTCCTCAAACTGGGGGTAGTACAAAGCTTTATTTTAGAAGGTCTCTAGAAAATAAATGCAAGTTACCCTTTTATGTGCTTAGGACAGGACCTGGCTCATAGTAAGGCAGTCAGTTTTTGCTATTATTACTTTTATGACTACAACCATCATTGTCATTGCCATCATCACCAATAGAAGCTACAGCAGTAGCATCTCTGGAGAGGAAAGAGCCAATGACAAAGAACGAAGGGAACCAAGTTCAAATCCCAACTCTGTCGTTTTTGAGCACATCTATTAGTGTATTTGTCTTAGCCTCCTTATCTTAAAATGGAGGCAATAAAGTCTTTTTTTTTCAGGGTCATTTTAAAGTTTTGATGAACGTCAATGAAAGTATTCAACACACAAGTGCTTAATGCAAAGTAGTTGAACCTGAATTTAAACGTAGATATTTTACACATAGCTTTTGGGGTTAGGATGTCTTTTACTGATGAAACTAGAAAGGGGCTTAAAAGTTAGAGGAGAAAATAAAAAAACATTTCTCTCCCCTAGATAGTGAGAATCAGAGAATATCTTGCCTGTTTGGAATAATAGTTAACACTATGTTAACTTCTCTGGCAGTCTGGTATTGTCATCACCACAGTGTAGTGTTGGGCAGTCCTTTGGCTGATCCACATTTGTTGAGCACCTTCCATTTGTTAAGTGCCATGCCTGGTACTCTACAGAAGGAAAGAAGACACAGAAGGCCCCAAAGAGCTTGAGTAGATCAACACATATATTGCCCCGGGAAGGAACTGGGCAAGAGATCAGAAGGTCCTGCAGTTTCCAGGTGAGAGGTTCAGACTCAGTTGATCCCAAGGACTTCCAGGTTCTACCCTCTGTATGTCTTCCTACCCTGATTTGTTAACATTCTTCACAAACATCCGAAGCCCTGGTTAGTATGATTTTGTTATGCTACCTCATGTCCCAGTAACTTTGCTCCTGTTATGGCTTCTGCCTGCCCAAAACTTTCTTTGCCTCTTCATTTTTGCAAACTCAGTGAAGCCAAAAATCTCCCAAGGATGCCCTCTTGAATATAGCATCCTGTGTATCTACCACATTTATGAAATTGCCTTTTGTAGGTAAAAGTGGTTACATATTGTCCATTTCATTCAATTGGATTAAATTCCCTAACATTTGATGTATGACTGTGCATTGGTTCTAATCCCTGCTCTGCCTCTGTGCATCAGTTTCCCTACCTGTTAAGTGGAGATAATATAACTTATAACATTCATGGGGTGTTAAATGAGAGCATATATAATTTATACATCCCAAACATATAATAATGATAAATCCTGTAATGTTATAACCATTGCTTTATTTTACTGGATTCCTTTTATAGACTATTAGCTCATTGAGGGCATACATTGAATATTATTTGATTTTATTATTCTATTGCCAAGAAAATATCAATGATAGGTGACTAGATAATGCTTATTGAATAAATAAAGATCTAGGTTTGAGTTCCAGTTCAGATATATCCATGGCCAGGAAAAGTAGGTTTACAATTGTGAATA
>VMDR010013899.1:0-24314 GCA_007922815.1 Macrotus californicus | reverse complement strand
TATATCCGGCATCCATCTGTATATAATTTTTATAAATTTTACTTATATAATTGATAGAATTTTATATAACTATCTCTTAATATTAAAGTTACAAACAACACTTGGAAAAAAGCATTGTTTTATTAAGCATAGATCTTATATAAGGTTAGGAAAGTCTTCACACAAAGGAGGACTGACCACGTGCTATGTGCGCGTTTTCGGCGCGGCACCTCGTACAGCAGGAGTGTCGCGGTGGAAAGAGCGCTCGTACCAAAAGGGTTAAATGCCTCTCTCCCCATCAATCCCAGAGACCCTGCAGTGTAGAATGTGTGTGACCATCTTCTGTGTATCTGCCATGCTCAGCATAAGGCCTGGTTCCTAAGGGGCCCTTAAGAGCATTTACTGCAGAAATACCATAAAAGAGTCGATAACTAAATTTTGTTAGATTTCTGTGTAAACTCGTACCTTCAAAATCCTGCAGAATGTGGCCTTCTTTAAAGGGCAGGGCCTGCTTTAGCTGCTGATCCAACATGCTGTGAACTGTGATGAATTCATCATCGAGCGCTATGACATACGGGAAGCAGACAGCTGCCCCAATCACATTCTCTGACCAGTGCACGGGAGCTCGCTGAGAAATCCCAGCAACTGTGGCAAACATGCCTAGAAAAACAGAAGGAGTTAGAAGGACTTTCAGATAACTATGGTATTTTCTTTCCTGTGTCTAGATGCAGAATAACCCCTACTTTCATTATATTTCAAGATAGGAAAGGTAATATATTTACAGTGAATGTGTAAAGAACTCTGCATGACTCTATTTTCATGAGGACTAGCTCCTCCAGGAAGAATATTTTATATTTACTTCCAAGTAAAAGTGAAGGCAAACAAATGTTTACATATACCCACATGAGGGTTTGTAACACACATGTCCTTATAGGTAGGGGAAAAGTTGCTATCAAAAAATTTTAGGAAGCTTCACAAGCTTTCTTTCATATCTAGTCCTCCAAATGGTTTGCATCTCTAAGTTATAGCTCTTCCTTATTCATTCATTCAACAATGAATACTGAATACATTCATTCAAATGTTTATTGAGCACCTACAATGTGCCAAGCGCTTTATAAGGCTCCCTAATAGAAGCTGTCCCTGTTCAGAGCTGAGGTCTAATTTTGGATACATATGCACTATAATACAAAGATGGAAGCAATTTTGCATTTCACGAAAGAGTGCTGTTAGGTGTTTATCAATGATAACGTCCATATTAAACTATTAAACAACAGTTTACCTATCTTGTACATAAATCACTAAATGAACCATTTCCAAATGAGCTGTTTATAATCCACAGATTCTGGGGTTTGCCAAAATTAATATATTCACCAAGTCAAGTCAAACAATTTCAACTGTTTTCAAAGTTGTGGACACAAAACCCCTTTAAAAACAGTTTGCTGCTGCCGCCTGCAATGATCAGATGCTACCGCAGGAGACAAGAGGTTTCTTCTGTACTCAGCCGAGAAGAGGTGGCGGGGGAGAGACAGAAAGAAATCCCAGAATACTTCAAGATGGAAACAATGGGGAGTATCTCCAATATATATCTGAGCAAAACTCCTAAACCTGTGAAACCACTGACCTTCTTAAATATTCTGTGGCTGCAAAGATTGAAAAGTACTGCTCTTAAGTGTAAAAACAGCTCTTCCGCTCTAGATTCGGCTGTCCCCAAAAATAAGTGCCAGGGAGCTCACAGGTGTACATGCCTCACTCTTAACCTAGCATTCTGGGGCCCTGCCGGCAGAACGATGCTGCACTGCGACACTTGTTTGGCCTGCCGAACACTTTAAATACTGGCTCTCGGATGTGAAGTAGCACCAGCTGAAACTCTGTCCAGGTGGCAGAACAATGAGCTTCGTGCGAGTGTGCGGCCTGTGTGCGCGCACCTCCCAACAGTCACAATTGCCTGACCGGAACAGTTCTCTCGCCTTAAGTGTTTCCCTTTGACCCCTTAAGTCTCTAACAATCATTAGAAAAAGACTAACAACTCAATAGAAAAATAAACAAAGGATATGAAATCAGTAAGTCACAGAAGACCAAAGGACTAATGAATTCATGAAGAGATTCCCATGTTCATTAGTAACCATGGGAACACAAATTTAAAGAGTTAAAAAGAAAACCCTTTCATCTATTAGATTGGCCAGAGCATAATTTGGTAATATCCATCAAAACTGAACGTATACCTACAGTTTAATTCAATGATTCTCCTTTTAAATCTATTGCCAATTGATTGTAATAATTATCACTGTGGTATTTTTAATAATAGCATAAAATAGAGAATCATACCCCAGAACAATGTGTGGCTCTGGGTGAACTCATCAAGAACAGAAAGCTCACTTATTAAACAAATACCTACAAAAAGAAAAACTATTAATTAGCAAAAACCATAAATCCAACTACATTTGCTAGGTGCTTATTGCGTGTCTAGCACTGAGTTAGATACCGAGAGACAGACTGAGACACAACCAAGGAACTCACAGTGGTGAATGGATTAAGGAAAATACATAAATAATTACTACAAGAGGGAACAACCATGGCAGGAGAAAGGAGTAAAAAGTGCTGATGGGAGGTGAAGTTCAGATGGAGCCAAGTGATCAGAGACACCGGCTGCACAGAGGTGATACCCATGCCAGGTGAGGCTCTGGCAGTAAGAAGCGGGAGGTCATGGGAGGCAGGAAGGGTGGTGGTGTGTCCCCCTAATAGGGAGTGGCTCCCAGAACAGGGTTCAAACCCTTCATTGGGTGCAGAGGGTCGGAAAGTCGAGTTTGGGTCAAAGCAGGAAGTGCTGACCTGGAAAGTCAGGCTGAGGAGTGCAGCTTGAATTTATTACAGGATCACAGGTGCTTTAGAAAAACCACCTGGCAGGAGAGTGAAGGCTGCATTGAAGGAGAGAGAGACCTGGACACAGGGAAAGACCAGGCAGCTGCCTGCCACCACGAAGGTGGCATTAGGCCAGGGCTAAAAATACACAAAGATGGGTAACTTCCAAAGGAACCTGGTACCTGACTTAGGGGGAGCACAAGAGAGGTGATCCCTGGCCGGGTAGCTCAGGTGGTTGGAGCATCGTCCCATAAACCAGAAGGGTGTGGGTTTGATCCCCAGTCAGAGCACATACCTAGGTTGCGGGTTCAATCCCAAATTGAGGTGCGTATAGAAGACGGGAGGCAACCGATCTGTTTCTTTCTCTCTCTCTTTCTCAAATCAAGAAACATCCTCAGGTGAGGATTTTTTAAAAAACCGTACAGGAGAGAAACATGAGGTGCAAAGCCACGGGAGGCATCAAGAATCTGAAATTAGGAGCTTTAGAAGAAAATTGGATGAGCATGAACTTGAATTTTCCACACAGTTAGAGCCAGCCACTAAAGAACCTAACTGGAAAAGAAAGTGATCTGGGGACTCTGGTACCATGCCCACCATCTTCACCCAGGTATTTGGTAAATGAATGTAATCCCAAGGATTCTGCTGAATTTTGAGTGAAATAACTGTGTTCTGTATAGCACAGCTCTCGTGGGAACATGGACACTGAATCGCTGTCTAGTCTTACCCTGGAATCGCCGTTTCAGGCTGGGCCTTGCCCAACCCTAGAGCTGTGCAGTGCAGAGGCCCTAGCATGAATGTTCTCATAATGAAAAGGGCAGACACCCAAGGTACAGAGCAAAGGCTCCCACACAAAGAGAAAAGCAGATTCCCCTAGAATAAGAGGGCACTGCAGTCATGGCCATCAGGGAGTGCTCGGGCCTGCTCAGGCACAGCGCACACTGCTGTTGGCGCCAGCAATCACCTATGTGCTTGCTGAGTGTTCAGGTGATGACCTGCTGTTTCCATGTTGCTGAAAGAGTGCAAATGTAACAGAATGTGTAAATGGTAAAAACCTTTAAATGCCATTATTTTCAATTCTGTGCCCTCTAAGTATCAGTGGACCCCTTATCTTAGCTGGGAGGAAGAGTCATGGGAGGGTGAGGAGTAGCTGAATTATCTGCATTTTTCAACAAGCATTATCAAAGGATAGAGATTAAGGTCACAATAATCAATTGTACTATGCAATTTTCAACAAAATGTTGCTTAAAATAGTAAAATTTAAACTAAGGCAAAAAGTTAAGAGCAATTTCTCATGACATGAAAGTGAGCATGCCATCTTCAGAAAAAAAGACAAAATGAAAACACACAGCTCACAAATGTTTAAATGTGGATTTGCATTCCTTAGAGTAATTTGTTTCAGAGAACTTCTGAAGCCACATAATGACAGTGGTGACTACCACACCGTATACAGAACTCATACGTAAGTAATGCATAAGACAGCTTACAAGCAGTCTTCCAATTTGCTTTTAATCGTACTGACCACAAGCAGAACAAGAATTAAGAGGGTTGGTTCATTTAGCATGATGTCAGTGTAGTTGAGGCAAAACAAGCTTGAGAAAAAGTGCATCCTAGATATGATTGGCTATCATTTCCCGTCAACCCTAACACTAAAACCAACGAAAAGATCCTGGAATCAAATGTTTTCACTATCAAGTCTTTATAACTAAAACAGGTGTTGGCCCACAAACAGGCAGACCGAGGGAACAAAACGAGGATCCGGAGCAGACCCAGTGACAAAGAGGACTTGGTGCGTACTGAAGGTAGCACCGAAATCGATGGGGAAAGGGGCTCTCAGACCGTTCTCTGGGGTGACAAAGAGCATCTAGAAAAGGATAAAAGTGACTCACTCCTGATACTCTTCACGATAAGAAATAAAACCATAAAATTAGTAGCAGAAAACATGGGTGAATTTGTCTATGACCTGGGAGAGGGGGAGATATCCCTAATATGACTGAAAATCAAGATGCAATAAAGTAAAAAGGTTAATACATTTGATTTTATAGAAATGTTTAAGAGAGGCTTCTACATGGTAAAACTGGAAACAAATATTTGAAACATATAACAGATGACAAGTTGGTCCTGCATGTATAAAGAACACTAAAATCAATGACTAGGGAGAAGAACAGATAATTCCCATCAGAAGGGGCATACGGTAATACCTAGCAAAATTCACATGCACTTACTCTCTGACTCAACAATCCCACCTCTAAAAAACTTCCCCAGAGATACACTGGAAAAATAGAAAAGGATAAATCCCTGTTAGTGCCATTAAGACTGGAAAAAACCCAAACGCCCGCCAAGGGGATGGGCTGGGTAAACCATGGCACTGCCACACAACAGAGCAGCATGAGCTGGAAACAAATGAGGAATATATATTATCTTACAAACTGACATGCATAATGCACTATTAAGTAAAAAAAGCCAAGAAAGAGGGAGATTCAATATCCACGTGTCTGTTTACGTTCTTTATTTAAAAATGGAAGGATAAGACATAAAAACAAAGGCTACCTATGGGGGAAGGAGAGAATAGGTGAAGGTCTCTAAGGTTATAAGCCCCTTGAATGTGTCTTGTTGTGCTGATCAGACTTGGAACCTTGTAAATATTTACATAATAAAAAATAAAATGAAATAAAGCAATTTCTAACAATCAAAAGTAAAATGAAACAAGTTAATTTAACTATATATCCAGCTGGTGCCATAACCACCCAGAAGGAAACTTATTCCAAATGACTTTAAAATCTAGGAATGTGACTATACATTCCTATATCTACCTTTACATATGTATATTTACATTTACGTACATTTGTGTAGATATATATAAATACCCCCACTCTAAGGGCAAAAAGAACTATCAACAACCAGACTTTCCTTGGTAGTTAGGCTGTGGGCGCAGCAGCGCCCACAGTGTCACACTGTTCCGTGCACTGTGGAATAGATCAAGGGGGCAGCTGTGTTGGGGCGGCAGTTCATGAAGATCTTCGGTGTCCCTGGGAGGAGATGCAGGTACACAGGGAGATGGGGTCAGTTTCCTGCCGCCCTGAACTGGTTTTATCAATATGACCTCACACTGGATTTCACCTTTAAAAAATGCAAACGTCTGAGCTCTGTCTACTGAAGGCCTACAAACAACAGACCACCAGCTCCTCTAGCACCCAGAGTATGGCCTCTAAACATCAGGGTTCCTTGGAGAGATGGTGGAAGCCCGATCTGGGGCAGGAAATGTGCCAAGTGAACTTGGAACACCTTGCCATACCAGAAGGCAAGGAAGCTATCAAAGTTCTAGGATCATGTGAAGGGAACTTAGCCGTCAACCTGAATAAGCTCCCCCCAAGTGCAAATGACCTAAAATATACCGTATACATTAAAAAATCCATGATCCATAATTGTAATTTTAAAAAGTTACTTCTGGAAGACAGAAGAGATCACCTTATTGAAAGCCTTCTCATCCTTCCTTTCTTACAAAAGGCACCTGGGGGCAACCAAATAGTCAATTAGGAGTTTCTCTTCCCCAAGGAAATGCAGTTCATATATGAAGGAGGAATAGAAATAGAATGTTGCCATTTTGAAGATCCTAACGAACATCTTAATATTTTAAAGGATGTAGGCAATACTCATCAATAGCTATTAACATCACAAAGAGAGATGAGAAATTGTGCAGCCCTGACAGAAGTCCTCTGCCACCTGTGAAGAAGCCTTGCCTCCTTGAAACAAACAAATAAAAAAACACTTGAGTCTGATAAAACCTCTCATGTTACCAGTTTGCAGGAAACACGAGGTTAGCCTTACACATTCAACAATAGAGGGGGATAACATCATCAAAATTCAGACTGTGGGAAATTATAGGTGAAATGATCCAATTTCTTCAACAAAAAAATTAAAGAAAAATAAAAAGAGAAAGACAGGGAACCTAAAGATAGGAGAAAATGAACAGATCTGTCAAGCAATTGTAATGCATGGGCCTCGTATGAACCTGACTCAAACAAACTGAAAGTGAACATGCAATACTTAAACATAAATGTATGCACATATGTATTTATATATGTTTCTACGTGTATAACAGAGATATGGCATACCTTGATATCTGATATTTAAAAATTACTGTTTAACTTTTTTAGGTATGTCATGGGATTGTGGTTTTCTCTTTTTAAAATAACAAAACTACATATTAAAATGTTTACAGGTAAAATGCTAGGATGTCTGTTTTTGGCTTCGAAACTAGCGAGCAAGGGGAGAGATCAGGGTGCAAATCGGACAGCTGGCAGGGAGCTGGTAGTGCTAGAGCTGGGCGATGTGCACATCGAGGTCATTGCACTACTCCCTTCTGCTGTATGTGTTTACGTATGTTTTCCACAGTAAAAAATGTTCATTAAAATTGGAATGTTTTTAAAGGTGATTGGGTAAAAATCTTTTTTCCCCAAAAGTAAACATCTGAGCTACCAAGCCATGAAAAGACACGGAGGAAACTTAAATGCACACGACTGAGTGAAGTGAAGCCCCTGAGAAAGGCTGTGCACTGTGTCACTTCAACTAGAGCACACTGGAAAAAGTTCAGGGGTTGCCAAGGGCTCAGAGGTTGGGCTGAGCAGGTAAAGCACAAACGATTCTTTTCCTTTTAAAAAAAGATGATTGATTGATTGATTTGAGAGAGAGAGAGACAGACAGAGCATACACAGAGAACATCAATTTGTTGTTCCACATAATGGCGCATTTGTATGTGCCCTGAGCGGGGATCAAACCCACAACCTTGGTGTATTGTGGTGATGCTCTAACTAACTTAGCTACCCAGACAGGATGCACAAAGGATGTTTAAGGCAGTGAAAATACTCTGTATAATACCATGTATATGTCGTCATACATCTGTCCAAACCCACAGAGTGTACAACACTCAGAGGGCACCCTAATATAAACTATGGAGTTTGGGCAATTATAACTAATGTAGATTCATCCATTGTAACAGACACACCATTCAGTCAGGAGATACCGACAGTAGAGGAGTCTGTGTGTGTTTATGGGAATGCTGTAGTTTCTGCTCAGCTTTGCTATGAACCTAAAACTGCTCTAATAAATACTGTATTTTAAAAATGTAAAATATCACGGCAGCACCTGAGCACCCCCCCCAACCCCCTGCACACACACACACACACCCGTAGCCTGAGCCACCCACAACCGAAAGAAAACATCACAAGTCACCGGTGAAATTAACAGCTCTGATTCTTCCTGTCTATAAGGCAGGGCAGAGAACTAGTTAAGACCACAGAAAATAGCCAAAGCCCTTTCAAGAAGCTGAGTGGGATGAAACCTCAGTCACTTAAGAGAGAAATATACATGGAACACTGAAGCCTCGGTATCTGAAAAGACCTAGCAGTGAGCTACCTCACATCCTTTTTAGGACCAAGAGTAAAAACAGTCAACTGACAAACCCACACACTTGAGAAAATCTTATCAGGCAGTCCTACAGATTTTTATTTTTGTAGTTATTTCCTTAAAAAGAATTTTCTCCCCAGAGCCATCTTCAGGCTCCATGTTAGCACAAAATAAAACCTAAGAACAAAATAAACAAACAAACAAACCAGACACAGCCTCACAGCCTCACAGACAGAGAGAACAGACAGTGTTGTCAGATGAAAGGGGGCCTGGGGACTGGACCAAAAGGTGACGGGATTAAGCAGTACAGACTGGTGGTTACAAAATAGTCACAGGGATGTAGAGTGCAGTTCTCTGACCACTATTCTGTACACCTGAAACTAATACCAAATAATATTGAATGTAAACTGCAATTGAAAAATAAATTTTTTAAAAAGCAGCATGAAGTCCTGGAGATAACCAAAGAGAACGGGCAGCCAGGAGGCAGAGGTTAGTGGGGGTGACAGCACCCTGCTCACCCAGCCCTCCCGGGCCCGCCAGGAGGAATTCCTGTCTCCCTATCCTCTTGACGATGGGGCGCTTCTCCTCACTGCAGTACGGAAACAGGTCCTGGGCGATGCCTGTGTTGTAGTTCAGGGTGATATACTGGGTGGTCAGAGCCAGACACAGGAAGTGGCCGTCCACAGCCACAGCCAGGGGCTGCTCGGGGGTGGATACTTCCCTGACGATCTGAACCCGGTCCTCGTACACCAGGAACACCTGAATGGTTCTGCGCTTCACTGAGATGATGCAGACCTCCACACAAAACGGGTCCCGGCTCACAGGGTTCTCATTCAAGGCCAACGCCACAGCCCCCTTGATGCGGGCCCCTGAAGGGACAGGCTCCAGGTTCAGCATGTTAACCAGAGTTATGGAGCTGTCACAGAGCACCAGCAGTCTGTGGAGAGCTGACGCCGATCGCAGCTCATTCACGGGCTTCTTGAAAGCCAGCTGTCTGTGCAGCTGCTTCGTGGCGGTGAACGTGGCTGTCCCAGCAGGCAGAGTCTTCTCCTCCAGCAGGAAGTGGTAGATGGAGCCGTCGGCAGTGCCCACGTAGAGGTTCCTGCTGCAGCACTCCACACACTCGATGCTGACACGCTCCCTGTCGCCTGTGAGCAGCTCCCGCTCCACAGCGGAGACCAGTGTAAAGGCCTTGGTGCTCATCATGCCTGCTGCTGGTCTGCAGGGAGAGGAAAAGAAAAAGGTAAGGTACCATTCCAGGTCACCAAAACAAGCACTGACTCCTCAGTTACAATTTCAGGGAAATGAAATCATTGAACACTGTTAAAAAACAGGAAAGGAAAGAAAAGATTTCCCAGTCACCTTCCTCCCACCAGACCAGTGAAAAAACCCAGCAGGAGAGCCGTCTGTTCACCCTCACCAGAGCTAGGGTTTATATGGAGCTTCTTTGCATTGTTCTTGGGAGGTATATCTGCAGGTAGAAGACAAGCACACGTATTTACCCACAGACAAGATAACAAAAACATTGTGGGAAGAGGCAAAAAGTGATCTTTCCCGGAGCTCCGGTAGTCACTTGATTTTGCACCGAAGTGAGTGGTGGACACAGCTAACTGCACACGTAGCTAAAACACTGAGCAGGAACCACACCTTGGCTCCTTTGTGTTCTTCTCAATACCAGTGAATGCGTTTGTGCAGAGTGGTAAAGATATCCTCTAATCTCCCCGTCTCTTAGGGGATTTGTGAGAAAGTCCGACATGGCAGTTAATGATTACTCCCAATGGAAGACAGGCTGCCCCCAACTCTAACCCATGGCTCCCTACTTCTTCCTCTGAAAAGGGCTGCTGATTCACAAAGCTAGAGACAGCAGAAATAGGCAAGAAGGCCTTTCCCTAATTTCTCAGCTGGCAGGAAAGCAGATACACACACAGTAGGGAGTCCCTGATACCCTCAAGTAGAAGAGGGAGATCCCTGAACTCTGAGAGAACTACTAAGAACTGCTAGGAGTTAGAGGGAGGCTACTAGAACTTTTCCACCACTTCAAACTGTCCCAAAACGGTTGCTTCATGAGAAACTAAATTCCTTAATCCTTCAAGGTATCCTAGCAAAGGCTGGAAGAGTTCTTGGAAATATTCAAGAAAGATTTATGCATCAGGAAAGGGCAGGAATCAACTCAAAGATTTTAGAATTCTACAATTTCTTATACCCTCTTCTACTGGGGCGGCGACAGATACACATGCATGAAACTCCAAGTCCCCTCCCCAAGGCAACAAGGTACCCAGGAAGGATGGTATCCCAGGTCTGGGGGAAAGGATTCCATGGGACATCCCCCGAGTCCGTTCCTCCCCCTTCCCTGTTACTCAACAGCAACGTGACCTTCGGAAGGTCACTTGTCTTCCCCCTGCCTGTTTCCTTACCAGGGATGAGGGTAATGATGGCACCTGCTTCACTGGGTTCTTTGAGGACTAAGCAGGTCAGGTCAATAAAAGCTAGTTTTTTAAAAACCTCATCATTACTGTATCCCTATCAAGCCCCCAGTTTACTCTATTTTTATTTCCCAAGCTGGATACCAAGAGATGGACTAATGCTCTCTTCTGTCCTGAGCTGTAGGTAATCTTTATGCACCTCCTCTGCCTGACAAGTGAAAACATAAGCCAGACATACACACTCAGGCACCACACACGTGTGCCCCTGTTTATTCATTTCATTTACACGTGCTCATCTTCTCAGAGCTATGGAGAAAATGGTAACATAAGCAGTGACACTCAGAAGGCCTCACAGAGAAGAAACCATGTCCATCTATTTATCTGGGGCTGCAGGAACTCCGAAGGGTTCCCGGGAAAGCCTGGGGCTGGGGGAAGGGTAGGCTTTCGACACAATCATCTATTTGTCATGACCAAACAGAATCACCAAAACCCAACCTAGATGATGTTTTTCCATTTAAATTCTAATGAACTAACCACAGGTATTTAAATGTAGTCTTTGAAACATCCTAAATCTGTGAAAGCACAGTAATACAAAATAGTTCTTCCTTCACTGATGGATCAATGAGGGCTGTCTTCTAAAATGGCAAGATAGAGTGATTTCACTATTTAAAATATGAAATGTATTGCTCACTTTGCAGAAGGAATAGAGAAACAAGCTTCAGGCACTCATGATGAAATTCCTCTATTTAATTTTTTAAAAGTGTATTGTCCATAATTCTAGCCTCTACCTTTACTTAGCATAAGGGAGAAACAAAAGGTGTTTGCAATAAAGAATATAGCTGACCTTGAACAAGATGGGGTTAGTGGGGCCCACCTGCTGCGCAGGTGAAAATCCACATATGAATTAAACTGGCCCTCTGCACACGCGGATTCCCAAGCGTGAACAGTACAGGTTTGAAGCTGCACGGGTCCAGTGAGCTGAGTGGGCCAACAGACCTGCAGTCAGCTAGATTGTTCAACCCTGTGTTGTTCAAGGGTCAACTGGGCATGGAAAGAGTCAAACACCTCAGATTTAGTCAGAGTACTGGGGTGGACAGAGAAGAAAAGAGGGAGAAGAAAAAGTTGTAAGAAAAGCTGTTTATGCCCTGGCTGGTATGGCTCAGTGGATTGAGCACCAGCCTGTGAACCAAAATGTCACTGGTTCAATTCCCAGTCAGGGCACATGCCTGAGTTGTGGGCCAGGTCCCCAGTTGGGTACATGCAAGAGGCAAGTGATTGATGTTTCTCTCACACACTGATGCTTCTCATCCTCTCCTTCTCCCTCCCTTCCCCTTTCTGTAAAAGTAAATAAATAAAATCTAAAAAAAAAAAAAAAAAAAAAAAGCTGTTTATTAAAAAGTCATAATTCTATAATATTTTAAAAGACATGCAATATTGTTTCATTATCTAGCAACCAGTTACTTAAATCTTGCTAAAAATAAGTTTCCTACTATAGGCCTTTAAATAAAGGACCTTTCTTTATTGAATAAATGGTAATTTATAAAAGCAGAAGGAGAATGATACATCACAGCAGAATAAAACATTCCTTTTTATCTCCCCTTTAAACAACAAATTAGACATCCACCCACAAACAAAAACACTCTTGTGGGTGTTGTGGGATCTAACACCATACACCAAGGGATCCAGCTAGAGGCTCACCACCTATACACCCTGTAACAGGTAGAGAGAAATTGGGCTGCCTGTGGAGTCAGTGGGGTCAGCAAACCTGCCCAGACTCTTCTTGCTGCGGTTGGGATAAAAACCTAGAGAATGCTGACCTGGGCAGCCATATAGACAAGACAGAGAATTTGCAGAAGTCCAGACTTTCCGCAGGGAGATTCCAGCATGCCCCTGAGAAACAAACAAAACAAAACAACCCAAAACAAAACATGAGTTTGGTCCCAGCAGAGGCAGTGATAGAGAAGATTCCCCAGCATGGCACCCCCCAGAGAACCTGCACAGGAACTGAGCCATGCTTCAGTGGCAACCTCTCCCATGAAGGAAAAGGAGAGCAGTGAGTGAGTGCCTGGCCACCCCAGCTGTGCAGGATGAGGCTGGAGAAACCCATTTCTCTCCAGCAGAGCCCAGGGTACTGGGGCAGAACCTCCAAGATTAGGGGTAAGGAGGATTGGGAAAGAGGCAGATAAGAATTTCAAGGGCAGTTAAAGGAATCCTATGTAGCAGGAAGTACACCATCAAGCCTGGGGGAGCACTGCACCCAGGGATCTCCCTACTGGGTCTGAAGGCACCCCCCCCCACCCCGAGCCTGAGCACTGAACCCACAGCTCTCCTGACTCTGCAGCCAATCCCTTGTGTGTGCTTCTGTGTGCAGCATGAGAGAGAAAGCTGGTACACAGGGACCCACTCCGGAAATGGACAAGGGAGAAACCACAAACTTAAGCTACAGCACCATCTGCTGGAAAACAAGAGAGGTTTCTAGGAGCCAGCAATGAGTTGTAAGAACGAAAGACATGAAAGCTTAAGAATTCCACCACAAGGGGCAGCAGGAAGAATGGAGCAGGTGTGCTCATGGAGAAAACCCAGATGATAACACCATCGAACAGAATACCCCATTGAAGCCAACTCGCAAAGATTCAGGAGGTGTCTGCTACTTCAAATGTGAAAGCAGCAGTGAAAAATCACAAGGAACATGAAAAATCAAGAAAATATGTCAGCACCAAAAGAAAATAATTCTCCACTGAGTTCAAAAAGCACAGACTTTGGGATCCAGCCTATAAAGAATCCAAAGCTGCTGTCTTGAAAAAACTCAGTGAGCTACAAGAAAACTCAGAAAGACAATTCAGCAAAATCTCAAAAACATACACAATCAAAATGAGGCTTTTAACCAAAGAGATAGAAATCTTAAAAAAAAGAAACACAGAAATTCTAGAGCTGGAGAAGTCAAAGAATGTAATGAAAAATGTAAGAGAGGGCATCTGATGGACAGTGGAGCAAAGGGAAGATAGAGTGAGCTAGACAACAGGAGGTCAGAACCAACACTGTCAGGGAAGAACAAAGGAAAAAGAAGGAAAAGAGTAAAGAAAGCGTGTGTGATCAATGAGATTGCTGAAGGAGAAGAGAGGAAGAAGGGAGCAGAAAATTTATTTAAAGAAATAATAGCTGATGATTTTCCAAACCCAAAAAGATAACTAGATATTCAAGCTCACAAACCTAATAGATTGCCCTATTATCTCAATGCAAAAAGACCTTCTCCAAGACATATTATAAGAAACTGTCAAGAAAACAAACAAAAATTCTAGAAGTAGCAGAGGGAGGGGACACTAACCTACAAACAAAGCAATCCCATTAGGTTATCAACAGATTTCTCAGCAGACTCCATACAAGCCAAGAGAGAATGGGGTGACATATTAAAAGTGTTGAAAAAGAAAAATTGCCAGCCAAGAATATTCTATCTGGCAAATTTACCCTTCAGATGTAAAGGAGAAATAAGGACTTTCCCAGATGATCAAAACCACCACCAGACCTGCCATGCAAGAAATGCTAATCAGCACCATGAAACACTGATAAAAGTAAACATATCAGTCAGACTTGGAAACAGGGCTAACCACTTAACTATAGTGTACAAAAGTCAAAAGAAAAAATTTCACAAATAACTATAGCTACTAATGTGCTGATGAATTCGCAATGTAAATGATGACATCAAAAACACAAAAGGGATAGTTCAAGGGTGAAGCTTTTGTAGATGCTCTAAGTTAAATAGCTATCAACTTAAAACAGGCAGTTGTCTCTATGACATGTCTTACATAAGCCTCGTGGTACCACAAAGCCAAACTCGAGAGAACACACCACCACGGAAAATCACCAACTTACAAAGGCAGGCAGAAACTGAAGGAAAAAGAAACAATAAAAATACAAAACAGCCAGAAAAAATAAGATGGCATTAGTATCATAGATGGCATCACAAATATTAGATATTGACATAAGAAATATATAATATTAGAAACATAATAATGTGTTTCTAATATTATATAAACATCACAAGTCAATAACCCTCAATGTAAATGGAATAAATTCACCAATCAAAAGGCACAGAGTGACTAAATAGATTTAAAAAAATAAGACCCTACTATATGCTGCCTATAAGAGACTTACTTCTGCTTTAAAGGTGCACATTGGGTCAAAATTAAGGGACGAAAAAATATATTCCATATAAGCAGAAACCAAAAGAAAGTGGGGGTAGCTGTACTTATAGCAGATAAAACAGACTTTAAGCCAATATCAGTAACAACAGACAAAAAAAGGTCGATATATAATGATAAATGGGTAAATTCATCAAGAAGACAATCAAATATATGAGCACCCAACACTGCGAGCACCTACATATGATAAGCAAATACAAACAAATCTGAAACAGATAATACAATAGTAAGGACTTCAGTACCCCACTGTCAGCAATGGATATATCATCTAGACAGAAAATCAAAAGGGAAACAATGGACTTGAGCCATACATTAAATCAAATGAACCTAGCATTTATGAAAGAAACATTTCATCCACCAGGAGCAGATACATGCTCTTCTTAAGTGCACACAAAACATGCCCCACCACAGACTATGAGACAGGACACAGAACAAGTGTTAGCAAATTTAAAAACACTGAGGCCATACCATGGAGCTTTGCTAGCAAATTAGAAATCAACAACAAGAGGACCTGATACCATGAAACTCCCGAGAAAAAAACGGGGAAGAAACTCTTGATGTTGGACTGGGTGATGATTTTTCGCACAAGCAACAAAAACAAAAACCAACAAGCAGGACTACGTCAAACTAAAAAGCTCTGCACAACAAAAGAAACAAATCAACAAAATGAAAGGCAGCCTATGGAATGGGAGAAAATATTTGCAAACTGTGCATCAGATAAGGGATTAGTGCCCAAAATACATAAACAACTCATATAAATTAATAACAACAAAAAACAAACAATCCAATAAAAGTGGGCAGAGAAACTAAACAGAAGACATTTTTTCAAAGAAGACACCCAAATAGCCAACACATACAGGAAAAGATGTTCAACATTCGTACTTATTAGGGACATGCAAATGAAAACACCTGTTACAATAGCTGTCATTAAGAAGATAAGAGATAAATGTTGGCGAGGATGTGGAGATATAGGAGCCCTTGGTGCACTGCTGGTGGGATTGTAAACTGGTGCAGCCACTGTGGATAACAAAGTCCCTCAAAAAATTAAAAATAGAACTACTATATAATACAGCAATTCTAATTCTGGGTAAACATCCACAGAAGATTAAAATAGGAGTTCAAAGAGATATGTGCCCTCTCTTGTTCATTGCAGCATTACTCACAAGAGCCACAGCATGAGAACAACCTGAGTGCCTGTCAACAGAGGACGCTGTCATACACACGATGGTTACGAGGAGCTGAGGGGTGGGAACTGGGGAGATGCTGTTTAAGGGCACAAACTTGGAACTAGTAGATAAAGCATCCCTGGAGAGCTAATGCACGGCATAGTGATTATCCGCAATACTGTATTATGAACTTCACAGCTGCTAAAACAGAATCGCACAGACGTAACTGAAAGCTGACAAAGTAACATTCTGGTACCTAAAAAAATGATTTATTCAGTTAAGCAGCAGAAAAATTTTCTCCATGATCTAGTTCATGTGATAAATTTACTTAAATATGAATCATAAAAAGATACACTTTAGGCCATACCTCCCTGTATTATTAAGTCCAACTTACTAGGGTCTAAATTCAGAGAAGTTTTAACATGGTAATAAAATTAAAAATTTCTCTAAAGTGTACATTTTGCACTTTACTGTGTGATTTCAAGCTGACCTGAAATTTAAAGTACTGTGACTTTTTGTTAGAATGTCACCTTTAAAGTATACATTTTAATAAGTTCCTCAAAATTGCAAAATGCATACCTAGTTAGGGAAAGAGACTGAAAAATATTAGTATGTTTCTGGACAATAGTTTTAAAAAATAATTATACATGCAACAAACACCTCTAAGTGTACAAAAAAAAAAACAAAAACAATTACAAGACACTTCCATATCCCAAGAGTCTTCCAATCTCATTAAGGAAACAGAACTAGAAAAATAATCAAGTAACCGTATAAAGCAATATGTGCTAAGGGCCACAATTAAAATGTTAGTAATTACTTTCTATCAAATTAAGACCATACACACAGCCACTAGTGATAATTAGAATCTAAGTGAATGTCTTTGAAAATGCTAATATAAAAGTACTAATTTCCTTCTACAGATGCACACATAAACATTACCTTTTAGTTAACACCTGTAGCCACCGTTAAAAGAATTTTTTGCTTTGGTACTTTCCCTGAGGCTTTTCGGATTTTCTAAGATTCACCTCAAAAACAACAATTTTATTCTTTTGGTTACACATGAAGCTGGACAGCAGAGATTTTGATATTATGCATAAGGTTAAAACATTTTTCTGTAATCTTTTTTAAAAACATATTTTATTTATTTATTTCTAGAGACAGGGGAAAGCAGGGAGAAAGAGAAGGAGAGAAACACGGATGTGAGAGGGAAACGTGCCCCGACCGGGAATCCAACCAGCAGCCTTTCACTTTGCAGGATGATGCCCAGCCAGCCGAGCCACGTCACTCAGGGTATTTGTGTGTGTGTGTGTGTTTACAACGGCTAGATAGGCTTCTAGGGGCTCTACTTCTGTCCATGGCACCTAGTCAAGCCTAGGAGAGCAGATTTAAATGAGGGTACATACCCCACTTCATTTTATAAAGCCAGTATAATGTGTAACTTTGATATCCAAACCAGATAAGGAAACAGGAAAAAGAAAAATCACCAATCATCCTTACTCATGGTCAAAAGTATTAAATATCAGCACACTGAATATATACACACACATACTTATGCACTATGTTTACAAATTAAAAGGGAAAAACATAAAACAAAGAATAAGACTATTAGCTATTATGGATTAAATTATGTGCCCTCAAATATGAAGTCCTAACTTTCAGAACCTGTGCATGTGACCTTTTGTGGCAATAGGGTCCCTGCAGAGAATGAAGTTAAGATGAGGTCATTAGGGCGGGCCCTAACGGAATATGACTGGTGTCCTTATAAAAAGGGGAAATATAGACAGAGACAGATACACATACAGGAAAGACAAGTGAAAACACAGGAAGAAGATGGCTATCTACAACCCAAGAATGCCTGAGGCCACCAGAAGCTAGGGGAGAGGCCTGGAACTGATTCTCCCTCAGAAGGAACCAAAACTGTCATCGCCCTAACCTCAGACCTCTGCACCCCAGAACTGCGAGACAATAAATCCACATTGTTTCAGCTGCCCAGTTTACGGTGCTTTGTTATGGCAGCCCCAGCAAACTAGTGGTACTCCCTTCTCCACCCAACACTGTCCGAGGAGACTTTGCCCATTGAAAAAGATCAGCTATGAAGAAGTGAAAACAGGACATAAAACTGTAATTATTTACTGTTTCCACAGAAATTCACAAATAATCTATTATAATTTTCAAAGTTTAGAAATTTTGTTTAATTTAAAAAAATCAATATACCAAAGTGTGGACCTTCAGAAAGGTGATACCTATTAAGAAGGGCTTCTGGTGGCTACCGAGGCTCAAATGAAAAACAACAACAAGAACAGAGCCTAGCAACCATTTCTATACAGGGATCTCTCACACAAACCACACTTCAGGGAGAAGTCTGCGCTGAACTACTTGCCTCCCACACTGAATTGCCTACCTGTGCTGTATTCCTGCCATGTGAGCCAGCCCTTATAAAGGAGTTCTTGGAATAGTGTTTAAACCAATAGGACTGAAGCTTTCCATATCCCTATCAACAGCTTCACTGACCAATGAGAGAGGCCCCATTCTGACCAATCAAACTGAGGGGTTTTGAAGGCCTCATTTGCATGAGGGCAGACCCATCAGGAACCAGGAGCTAGGACTTCTGTCTAAGTCAGCCTGCCTCTGGCTAGGAGAGTGCATGTTCCCTTTCCACCAGAGACTGAACACTGTGTTCCCTGGCTGGAGCTGAAACACCCAAGATAAAACACTGAAGATGTCTCACTGAAGCAGAGCAAAGCAGAACTATGTAGCTGGAAAGGAGACGGCCGGGCCCCAGGGCAGCCCTTGCAGTCACACTGTGCTGCTTCATAATTGAGCTGTAACACTATTAAGCTTTCCTACAACATACGGTATCACAGTCGAGCAGTTTGCACCGAATAAAATTTCCTTCTTCACTGCATTGCAAATTGGGCATTTCTGTTGGCGTTGAATTGGTGCCAACAACTACTGGTTCACAAATTTAATCTGCATTTTTACATAGAACAACAATTAGAAACTTTAGTCTTAACAAAACACATTTATACTAGTGTAAAAAATTAGGTACGAAGGAATTATCTAAAAAAGGTGTCTACGGTCTTTACGAAGAAAATCATAAAATCTTGTTATATATTAAAGAAGACCTAAACTATAATCTGAGCATACACTTCTGTAGAAAATGACAAGTTGGTTTTAAAATTTAAATGCAAATCAAAATACCATCATGCATCACATAATGTTTTGATCAACAAGCCGCATATACAACACTGGTCCCATAAGATTATAACGGAACCGAAAATTTCCTAGCACCTAGTGACGTTGTAGCCATCTCAATACCCGAGTGCAATGCGTCACTCACACGTTTGTGGAGATGCTGACGTAAACACCCACTGCCAGCCGTATAAAAGGACAGGGTATCCAATTATGCATAATACATCATTCTTGAGAGTAATAAATAGCCAGGTATGGGTTATGTGTTTACTATACTTTTAATAATTATCTTAGAGTATACTCTTTCTGTTTATCTAAAAGAGTTTTCTGTGAAACAGCACGCTGTGTTACGTTGGCAGCAGCCTCACAGATCTCACATTTGCTGCATCTCTTGATTGCATCGTGTTCTCTGTGCTTGATTTGATCTTGTGTTGTCTCGTACGCTGACTGCTGCATGGGCTTACAGCCTGGGGGCAACATGCTGTACCAACCAGCCTCGGCCTATAGTAGGCTGTGCCATCTAGGTTTGTGTGAGTGCACCCATGATGTTCGCACGAGAACGAGATCACAGAGCACTGCATTTTGTGGGATATATTCCAATCATTAAGAAGCACACGGCTCCCTAGAATAGACAGAACAATCTTGAAAACGAAGAACAAAGTTGAAAGACCTACATTAACTGATTTTAGAAACTTCTATAAAATGGCTGTAATTAAGACATCACAGGAAAACAAATAGATCAATAGAACAGAAGTGAAAGCCTAAAATTAGACCCATACATATACATTCAATTGATTCTTGACAAAGGCACCAATGAAATTCAATGGGGAAAGAAAAGTCATTTAAATAAATGGTGCTGGGACAACGGGATAATCTTATAAGGGAAAAATTAACCTTAATTATCCCTATTTCACACCATGGATTAATACAATAGTTAATTTGAGATACCTCAAATTATTTTAAAAGTAAACTCTAAAACTATAAAGCTTCTAGAAGAAAACATAGAATATCTTTGAGACCTTGATGTATATAAATATTTCTTAGAATACAATAAGCACTAACCATAAAGAAAAAGTTGATAAATTGGATTTTATAAAACTAAAAAGTTGCATCCATTGAAAGACACCATTATGGAAATGAACAGGCAACCCCCAGTCTGGGAGAAAAATTTGCAATAATATATATGGCAAAGGGCTCACACATGTCCAGAATACACAAAAACTCCTACAAACAAAAGCCACAATGATACACCATTTTACAACTATTAGAATCACTACAAATGAATGACTGACAACACTAAATGTGAATGAGGATGTAGGACTAGAAATCTCATACTTTGTTGGAAATATAAAATGGTGCCCTACCTTTGGAAGTCTGTTGCTTTTTTATAAAGTTAAACATGCATTTATCCTGTTACTCCCCAAGTCCATACTTCACGCTTCCATTTCTCTTGAGTATCCACAAAAAGATATGTACGAGAATGTGCAGAGCAGCCTTATTCATAATAACCAAAAAGAGGCATCAGTTCAGTTTTACCCATTTGTACTCAGTTTCCGAATAGTCTCAGTCACGGAGGATGACCTGATGTCTGGACTGAGCTAGCTCAGAAAATTCAGGTGGTAGACTCATTTGGGTGGAAGCATGTCCTGGCCTCAGCCTGGCTTAGGTCAGCTTGCTAATTAATAAAGCATAAATGGTATGGCAGTTACTAAGGGACATGCTGCCCAGGGTCCAGCCTGGGTCTGCACCCCTGCGGCATGGAGCGCTAATCCCCCTCCCTGGTATCAGCCCCCCACACACACCCATCTTTCCTCTCCTGGCCACACTGCCATAGGTATGGAGTGAGAGAGGCAGGTATGCATGGACACATTTTTTTCCTTTGGCCTCTCCTACATTACTGACTGAATGAACAGCAAAAGTTCTTCCACTGAAAGCTACCTTCAGATGTTCTCTTTGTCCTAAATTAGCACAATGAATGTTAATTGAAGTCCTCCACTAAAAACAGACGGCTAGGTACCTCCAATTCCTATGGGTAGCTCCACTGGTGCTCTGATTAATCACCTTCACAGTCTGTAGAAATAACACACTTAATAAAACCACATCAGTGTCTCAAAACTTTAGTTAGCACCTAAAAGATGAATTTTAATAGCTTTGTGGGCCAATTAGCTCTCTTCTTAGGATATAAATTGACTATAACTACAATCAACATCATCTCAACATCAAACTATTTCACTGACCACTCTAAAGTCAGATGAGGTTTGATAGGACTTAAAGGCTCAGAAGTCACAAACAAAATTTGTGTGTATATGTTGAAAAAGCTTAACATTTTTGTTCTTTAACTGCTGTTGCCTCAGAAAAAGACCTCATAAATCCTCAAGGTAACATCACAGGGTAATTGGGAGACTGGGCACACAGAAACAAAAGAGAAACATGATGGGCAACAAAGGGACATTTTTGTCCGGGCTCACCAGGGGTACGGGGAGACTTGCTTCCTGGTGCTTGGGCACCAGCAACCTGCCTTCCTGAGAGATCCAGGGAAGTTTCATGACCATTGCTCCTGTTGCTTCAGAGTGACGTGGAATGCAGCCCAATATTAAATTAAAATGTAATTGAGTCAAGTCACCATTGTGGTATTCTTGGAAAAAGTATATCACCACGACCTAATAATCATGAGAAAATGCCAGACTACCCCAAACTGAGAGACATTCTACAAAATCCCTGACTCTCTTCCAAGAGTACTAACCAAGGAGACATGACAACAAAATGGACCAGAAACAAGATCATGGAACAGAAAAGACATTAGTGGAATAACTGGTGAAATCAAGTAAAGTCTGCAGGTTGGCTACTAACATTGATGTTAACTTATTAGTTTCGATCACTGTACTATGGCCATACAAGATGTTAACAAAGGGGAAAGCTGAGTGTATGTGAGTTACTAGGAAGAGCACAAAAATATGTGTACTATTTTTCCACTCTTAAGTAAGCCCAAAGTTACTTCAAAATAGAAAGCTAAAATAAAAAGATAAGTGTAATTATAGTTTCTAGTAATTATAGTTTTTATCATCTTACCCTGGAGTAATCAAAAAAAGAAAAGAGAGGTGAGCATCTCTTTTTCTAGCAGGAAAAGGGACAGCCAGAGCAATCTGAGTGTCAGTGACCAGAAAGGAGAAAATGGGACACACAATGACCAGCACTCCAGCAGAACACCCCCAGGTGCCTCAAGTCACAGAAGAAACATCACAATCTTTTTTATTCAGTTACTTTTAGGGGTGTATTTTCTAAACTCAGTGTTCTAACTTAAAATTACAGGTATGAATAATACCTACATATTGTTTTTTCTCCTGACAATGCATTTCAAAGGAGACTTTGGGACTTTTGCTCATTTGAAATATTTCTCATACAGGAATTCAGATTGGATTGGGGTAAATGTGAGCTGACTCCTGCTGGGTCCCAAATCTGATGCACTATGAGTTCAGGAGAAGCAGACAGGTGAGAGGCTCTGATGACGAGCAGTAGGCCTTCAGGTAATCAGTTAGGATGAGGTCTTCTAAACGTTCTCCCTCTGCGTAATGTTCAAGGCCCTAGAGCTAACCTGGGCCATGCAGTAAGGGGTGGTAAAGTGGGCAGCATGCAGTGCAGACATTCTCATATTAATCTGGGGATCCAGAGCTCCAGCCGCTTGGCCAACTGTTTTGATCTTTGGCAAGTTACTTAGAGTCCTGGGCCTGTCACCTCCTTGTAAAATAGGAATTGGGGCTGGACAACATGCTTCCTCTGTTTTATTATCTAGTTCCTCTGAAGGACAGGGTAGTGATAACACTATTGTAGGGGAGCTAAGACATCTGGAAGGCTCATTACGTGCCAGACTCCATATTAAATGCTCTCTTCACGCTCTCGAGCCTATCAGACCAAGCACTATCATTATTCCATCTGCAGGGAAGGAAACGGAGGTTTCACAATGTTGAGTGACCATGGAGAGCGGAGACCTCAACCCAGGCCGCTTGCCTCAAGAGCACACACCTTGACCTGTGAGCCGCCTGCTGCCCAGCTCCTGTTGCTCCAGGTCTAGACAAATGACAGGCACCATCTGACTGTGCCCTGGCAGTGCCCTGATGGCTAATCGCTGGGTTTGGTCAGATACTGAGTTACTTGATATCAATGATATCACTTCATTCTCACATCACTCTAAGGGGTGGATATTATTATGGACATGCAGAGACTTCTGGTGGCTTGCTCAAGGTCACATAGCTACCAGGTGATGAAACGGGGTCTTCAACCCCAGTGTCTGTTTCTGACTCCAAAGCCATATTCTTTCCACTCTACTGACTGAAGGGGTCAAATGTGATTTCAGATGCTCTCTTAGAATTCAGTCCTCCTGAAGAAAAATGACCACTATAAACATGAGGCCACTGTGGTATGAGGCCTACAGATGACCGTCCTGTTATAATTCCTGCTAAGGGACCCTGGTTCTCAGCAGGGCCCTAGCCTTCCAATCATGAGTCTAGAGCAGACATCCTATTATCCTCCCTCACGCTGTCCCCTTAGCTTTCTCTGCACCAGAATGGCTTACCCTGCCCTCTGCTGCCTGGACAGCTTTAGTCGCAAGTAAAGGGGATTGGCGTCAGCACTGCCTTGCTAAATTTCAGATGCAGAATAATACGCTTTCACATGTCTCCACTAACCTAGTAATCTTATCAAAACAGGATACACATTTATGTGGCATAAGTTGTCCTCACAGAGCCCCCCTCCTGCTGGCCCCAGGTTCTTCTCTAGGTTCTCAAGACATCTGCTCAATCTTGAAATTTGCCAGGAACCCACAACAAATTTACTGACTTGTACCAAAGACAACTTTCCCCCTTTTGAAAACTAGGTCACTACTTGACAACAATTTCATGTTCTTTTGCACTCATGTGTCAGAGATCGCTGAAGACTAGTTATAGCACAATAAACCCATTAGAATGACCTGAAAGATTATCTTTAAAAAGAAAGAAACAAATGCAGGTAAAGTCTAACACCTCACTTGTCATCTTGATATTATTCTACACAAACCTATGTGTGACTAGTCATAGTTGGTATCCTTTTCCTGGGCAATA